>JAUEJL010056545.1:0-31523 GCA_032274825.1 Drosophyllum lusitanicum | reverse complement strand
TTGTGTTTACGTTTCCAATCAGACAATTTATGTCTTAATGTTTTATGTTTATGAACGTGATGTCGTGATTTTCATTTTGACGTAAATTCTTATCGTTTCGGTAATATGTATTTTGCAATTAAAGACTTCCGTTGCATGTTTTCTGATAATATTACAAGATTTTTGTAAAAGGTAAATTTTGGGAAAATCACGGTCGTCGCAAAAACAATTGCAGACTCGACTGCTAAACACCTTTTGACATATAACACACGAAAGGTGTTATGAATATATGTGACGACCGCGATTTTTCAAAATTTATCATTTACAAAAATCTTGTAATATTATCAGAAAACATGCAACTTCCGTCTTTAATTCCAAATACATCTTACCAAAACGATAAGAATTTATGTCAATATGAAAATCACGACATCACGTTCATAAACATAAAACATTAAGACATAAGTTTTTTGATTGAAAACATAAACATAATGGTATCATCTTAGACAGTACACTACCCAATGTCCCTGTCTCACCAATCAATCTTTAAGCAACCTCCACGAGTACAAGACACATTTCAAAGAAACAAGTGTCAGCTTAAAGCCTCGTGAGTCAATAAAGTTTCTAAAAGATACAATTAAAACATTTCGCAATTAGACGGTAATAATAGATAACCCATTATTTGACATTTAGCACATAACGGTCAACTAATCATAATATCTCATAAATTAATTTCATATATTTCGTTATCATAATTCTTTAATCCATAATCGTCATCATCATCACAATCATCAATAGTGGTCTAGGGATAATATCTTAACCCAATGTATAGACCCGGTTCACGAAGCGCGTTATTACCCGAATAAGGATAATTAGAGCCCGACTTCTAATAATTTTTAGACTGTAACATCTACCACTATCGCTACTCCGGCGACGTGGTACACAACGTGTCCCACTATGCCGTTCAGGTGAAGTAATAACGGTGTTTACCTCTCACACCTCCTTACACCCACATGATATTTATAAGTACCACCTCTAGCACAAATATCATTCCAATGAGTATAAATACATCATCACGTTGTCCCGGACTTGTCATGAACGCCCGGTGACCCACAATATGGCTAGCACTTTTCCTAGAAGGTTCAAACTACTAGGCATCATCATTAAGAATAGGACTACCCCCATCCCAAGACCTCATCAATCATCATTGTGTTAACCATCATAATTTCATAAATGTATATTATAAAACAATTTGAATAAATCATTAATTTATTCCCACATAATGTTTACGTCCATTGGACTAAACGTCAATAACACACAATGATTTCATACCATAACATGCTATCCAATAATTCCATAACATAACACGATTGCCAATAATTTCATAACATAACACGTTAACCAATAATTTCATAACCGATATTAATCACACATATTACCATAGTATAGTAAATTATTACTTTCGAAAATATATCATTTTTGTCTAGTACTCGGTTTTGAGAAATATTGAACTCACCTCAGTCTTGATAACGAAACACACGATCTCGAAAAGACAAACAACGCTCACGGATCGTCAAGAACGCGAACTCAAATGCCACAAATAACCTATGAAGGCCACTACGTTAAAAACATGATCCAAAGATCCAAAACAAGTCTGAACTAGCTTAGTATACTTAGATATGCAAAAAGACAACTTCTGACTAAAGATTAACGCGTCACGTGCTTAGAAACTTCATAAAAATGCACGTACACAACATGCATGCGACTTAAATAGCTCTATAACCGAAATAGAAGCGTAAGATTAGTAAGATATACCTTTCGAGTTCACCCACGCGAAGTCTCGGTCGAAACTACACCCATAGCGGTGTTTCCGATCTTCCGGAACTTCAAAATTACTCACAAACAAAACCCGACACTCACGTAAGCTAAAGAATCTCGGGTATGCTCTGAAATTTGGCAGAGTAACGACTTGGGAGAGGAGAGTGTGAGAAATGGCTGAACTACAACTCATATATATAGACCAGCCGAGAACGCGTCGCGTCGCGACCGGGCAACGCGTCGCGTCACGACTCCCCAGCTTACGCTAACTCTGCCACACGCAAAGCCTGACACACGCGACTGACGACGCGTCGCGTCACGAACCTCAAATGCGTCGCATCGCGACGAATTCTGTCCGAATTTTCTTTTATTTTTCCAACTTTTAATATTTTATTTAAATAACAATAATATCCTTAATTATCATTAAAATAAATAAACTCCATAAATATTATTTATTTCTCGATAAAATAATATTAGAACATTTTTTTTCTCAAATTTCCGTTCGTTACAAGATTACCCATCAAAATTCATTTCTTGATTACTAAATTCGGGTTTGACCCGTTTGCCCTAAAAATCTCAAAAGAACAAGAATTAAAAGAAAGAACACTTACTATGACGAAATGGTGAAGATGAAGACAACACAGATTGTTAGCACAAGAATTGTTGGAAGATTTAGTAGATTAATTCCTTGAATTGCTTCTCCAACAAAAGAACAAATGCTAGAGTGTGTGTTTGTACGTATGTGTGTGTCGATCTAGTTAGGTACAAAAGAAGGCACAAGCTTTTGTAATTTTATCCTTAAAGCGGGTATCTCGCTCCCCTAACCAACTTACAATACCTCTCTAAAAATACACAAACTAATTAACGTGGATATTTTTTGAATCATTATTTCAATATTTTAAATTCTAGGTTATTTATACTTATTTTTTATTATTATTTTACATATCTATTTTCACAACTAAAACACATAACAAATTAATAACTAGGAATATTTTAATTAACTATCAAATTAAAGACTAACCAGCGTGGGGAACAACTAGGCCCACTTTGGGGTGTTACAGTTATCATTTAAATTACTTCACGGACTAACCAATCATTTAAACATAGAACACAAAAGTTTATCCGTTTATCGTTCGTGTACATTTATTTGTTTGGCTAAAGCTAAACAAACAATAACACATAAATTCGTACGTCTTCCTCTATTTGTTCGAATAAAGTTAAACGATACAAGCCAACACATTGAACAAAGAAAAGTAAAAAAACAATTCAAGCATGATTATAGCTAACAGCTCTCGCCAATGGTGCAACTTTTGCCAACGGATCAGACAGCGACAAGTAGTGCTTTTGAAAAAATGGCAACGGCCAGCTTTGGGGCTGGCTAGAATGATAGTCGGTTGGAGAAAATTACTGGTTAAAATAACCAAGACACCATTAATCGTAGTTCTGATTGTTAGCTAAAGTGAAAGTTATTGACAATAATCGTGCTCAAATTCGTAATTTGAAATATTTTTGATTATTTTCGCTAATCAACCCCTAAATTGTTGATTTTGAAAATTGTTTTTTTTTTTAAATATTATTAGTACTATTAATTAATTAAATTTTGTGGTGTTTCCATAGAGTTTGTTGGCACTTGGCACATACTCCTTTTTGGCTTCTACCCTTTTACGCTTCTTTCTCGGAGCTAAATCTGGACCCACCCTGCCCCCAATTCATTGAACCTGCAATAAACCCTTCAAAGTTCATACAACAGATCTCAAAATCTCCATTTTTCTTTCTCGTTTCTGCTTGCGTCACCAACTTCGTCATTGTAAGTCTTCTCTATGGATTTTATGCTCAATTGCTTCGATTCTTGTATGGGTTGTAAGTAGGTTTTGCTTTTAATTTTGGGTAATTTCTTTAAGAGTGTGGCATATTTGGATCAATTGTTTGTTTAATTTGTGGATTTCGATGGTATTAGTTAACGCCGTGAAGAACTTTCATTCTATGTGTTCAAGTAAGAAAGGGTTTTCGCTTCGCACTTTTTCCCTTTTCCATTCTAGAGCTGTAAAGTAATAAATTACTCGAATAAGAAGAATTTTACGAGCACAATTTTGGTGATCAGGACATGGGTTTTGTGTGTTTTTAGCTTAATTTTTGGCTAGTGGTTTTCGGAGTGTGACTTTGATGCTTGATTTAAGGAGAAAAATAGGTTTTTTTCCTTTAGATTGATCTATTATACCTTGTTTGAGATTATTAAGATTTCGATTAATGGAGGGTGATTTATCATCTGGGAATATGATTTCGGGTTCAGGAGGAAGTTTTGATTTGCAGAATTCCATGAGAGTTCATCAACAACAACAACACAACCACCCTTTTAATCTTCAACATCATCATAACCCTCAATCCTCTAGACAACAGGGATCCATAATTCACCCTCCTAATAACGAAAATTTCCCTCTTCGGATGTCAACAATTCAAGATTGCAATCGTCATAACCAAGTCATTTCTTTGTCTGATTTCACAAAAGGGGAAAGGGGAAAGAGTTCGATGAGTGATGAAGATGAACCAAGCTTCACAGAAGAAGGTCATGATAACCATAACAATGAAACCCGAGGGAAAAATATGTCACCCTGGCAACGAGTGAAATGGAGTGATCCAATGGTTAGGCTTCTGATCACAGCTGTTTCTTACATCGGTGAAGATGCTTCAATGGAGTATGGAGGCGGGTCCCGCAGAAAATATTCAAATTTACAGAAAAAAGGTAAGTGGAAATCGGTTTCAAAAGTTATGGCCGAAAGGGGTCATTTTGTTTCACCACAACAATGTGAAGATAAGTTTAATGATTTAAACAAACGCTACAAAAGGCTTAACGAGATTCTTGGAAGAGGTACTTCTTGTGAAGTTGTGGAAAACCCTTCACTTCTTGATATAATGGATCATATTTCTGATAAATCAAAAGAAGAAGTTCGAAAGATTTTAAGCTCTAAACATTTGTATTATGAAGAAATGTGTTCATATCATAACGGGAATCGTTTACATCTTCCTCCTGATCCTGAACTACAACGTTCACTAAGACTGGCTCTAAGAGCCCGAGATGATCATGAGAATGATGGAAGACGGGGGTCACATGAGGATCTTGATGATGAAGATCAAGATCCATACATAGATGATCATGATGAATATGATGACCATCATCACCATCATCATCATGGTTTAAATTTGGATCAAAGAGGAATATATGTTGTCGGTGAGGGATCTTCAAAGAGGGCAAAACAGAACGAAGGTTCTCAACTGAAAACCATGACAACCGAGATGAATCAAGAAGGTATGAAAGCTAATCTTTTGCAAGATCAATGGATGAAACATCGTTTGATTCAATTAGAGGAACAAAAGATTCATATTAAAGCACAAATGTTGGAATTGGAGAAAGAACGTTTCAGGTGGCAAAGGTTTCGACGGAAAAAAGACATGGAATTGGAGATTATGAGGATGGAAAACGAGAGAATGAAAATGGAAAACGAGCAAATGGCGTTGGAATTAAAGCGCAAGGAGATTTCTGCCGATCTGAATAGTTAGTTCATCATGATATCAAGCTAAGGTTTCCCAACAAATGTTAGTCCTTTTCTTTTCTTAATTTTCCATTTTTGGCTAGCTGCTTTTATATAAAATGAAATATGAAAGTCTTGTCCTGTTAAACATGTTTTAGATCCATGAATCTGCATGATGTTTGGGGGTGTACCAGAACCAGAATGTAAGGTTTTTGTTTATTATGGCAGATTAATGACTGCAATCTTTGCTCTGCGAAGGCATGGTTGTTTGTTTGTTTTTTTGTCGGGTCTCGCATGCTCATATCAAAAAGTTAACGTTGTCGTTTGTGCACGTCACAAATTTTGTGGATATTAGAACAAAGTTTTTATAGTTTTATAATGATTGTTTGCATTTTATGAGGCATAATTTCACACTGCTTATTTCTTTCAGTTAGCTGATTATTGAGGAGTAACCACTCACGATTACACATCGTTTACTAGTATAATAGGTTGTTATCAATGTTTTTAATTGGGAAACTTCTGAAGGTGAATTCAGGTCAAAACGGGTAACTAAGAGTCACAGACTGGGTCGGGTTGGGTTGACCCATAAACACTTTTGTGTAAATATGCCTAAATTCTTTAGTACTACGTAATGCATCAAGTATAACTTTAAGACTTCATTTTTACACACAATAATGAGTAATGTGGTTTTGTAGACTGTATGTATTAAAAACACGCTTTTTAGTAGGCTTACGATTTGTTTGATCTACTTGACCCGTTTTCATTTAACTCAAACTTTCTTTTTTGCTTGTTTGAGAACAAAAAAGAAGCAAGTCGAATCGATTTACTCACAAGTAAAGAAGTTGAAATCTGCTGATCTGGGTGATCATCTAATGGGGATCTTAAGCTCTAACAAAATCAATCGGTCATTGATTACAACTGAAAATGTGCAGAGGCACCACGTATGATCAGCATGATTTGGATCCTTGTAATGTATTTTTTATTTGGCTTTAATTCTTGGCAAGAAGTTATCATAACTAAAGGCAAAGGTAACCTAATCATATTTTTAATGTTTAAGAGTCAGTTACTAACTTTTCTTCCTTGTGGTTATGCCCAAATAACAACATTTCGTCCAAAACCAGTTTGGAATCGGAAAAACTTATAATTGCACACACTCTGCTCTAATTAGTTTCAACTGCAGAATTAAATTGAAAACTATTAAAGTTAATGACCTAAGTTGGCTTTAAAGTTGCTTCTTACATGGTAATCGTAATGATGTAATGGTAGCTTAGCGATTGGAGACAGAGAAATTATTGTGGAGGTTCGGGGATGAGATTCTGACACATGTTATTTAATTCTAAGTTACGTAATTTATCTTCTCTATCTAATCGTGAGATCGATCGGTGAAGAACCCAATGAATGTATATGATAAGCTTTTGGGTTGAAGATCCTTTGTATTTAATGAAGGATAATTTTGTTATTTCAATATTTGATTATTAAAGAGGTATGTGAGTGTCACAGGTGTTGTCATCAACATATATCCTTTGCTTGTATAGAAGTTTAAATTTCTCGAGTTATATCAAATATAACATTTGCATTGTTAATCTTAACTAAAAAGATTTTTTAAAAAAAACTTTAATACAACTATTCTAGTTAATAGTTATTTCATCTAACAACATAAAAAATATTAATTTTAACAAGAAAAAATATTTTTGAAAGAAAAAAAACTTAATAACCGACTATTATAGATTTTTTTTTAAATGTGGCTACTTTACAAAGCCAAGAACATCGAACTAGGGATTACTAATTTTAAGTACTAATTAAGTAACTAAAAGGACTTGGCCTAGCAGTATTGGAGTTTGGAAAATGTGTTACCTAATTGTAAGGTTGTAAATTCAAGTCCCGATAGTAAAGATATGTTGTAGAATTAAGTGAGTGTGTATTTAGCTGTTAAAAAAATTACTAATTAAGTAACTAAAAGGGGATTTGTAAATATCAAAATTGAGAGTGAGTGTTATAAATTTCTTTGGAAGAGATTAGAATAAGAGACCTCAAGTTGCACAATTGACCCCAAACCACCTCACCATCTTCACTTTTATCTTTCAAATTTAACAACTGAATATAACCAAAAGAAAAAAAAGAAGGAAATAAGTAAAAGGAGGGATGACAGCTCCAACACATGACCTGTCTGTTGCTTATAAATTATTTGTATGAGGAGTTACCATTATTTTTTATTTTATTTTTGAAAAGCAAGAGAAGTTAGCGTTAAGCAAAGAAATTGTGTTTATTCTATGGTCACATATCAAATAAATATACACATTTAAAATGTTAATGTTTATTGCTTTATTATTAATAAAATAAAATGCGTATTTCTTTTTATTACTATGAGTTTACATAATTATATTATTCAATCGAAAGAATTTGAACTTCAACCGTATTCATTGTTTAATGTGATTTTTAATATTTTGAGTTAAAATCTCGTAATAAACAAAGTGTAAATTTAAAAATAAGCTTACAATAAGTTTGAGTGCTATAAAAAAATTGCAAATAGCACTTTTTAATGAAATCCATAATTAGAGTGGAACAAGATAGACACAACAATCAATCATTTAGATTTTTTTAACAAAGATGAAAGGAAGTTGGAGTAGTTGTAAATTGTAACATGCATGTGCCTATGGGAATCCATAAAAATAATATCACTTTTCTTTTAACTAATTCTTTTGTATAATTACTAGCATTAGTGCTAATATTATTATACTTGTTATTATTTCATTCTTATTTATGTATCCCAACTCTAATTAATGCCAAAACTTGAAATATTTTTTAATCGGTTTATAACTAAAATTGTATCTAAAAGATTCATAACTAAACTGTTACCTAAATTATATTAAAATTACAGTAAAATCACGTAAAAAAAAGTTGTTCGGTGAACCCTCTTGTAACTACATAGCTCCACCCTTGCTACTAAGTTCACACATGCATTTGAAAACATCTATTTGGCCCTGCAAATCTATCATGTAACTGCAAAATAAAAAAATAAAAAAACACTTGATCAGTTTTATAGAGTAAAATAAAAATATTAACAAGTTACATTATAAAAACAAACATAATGGTTAAGGCCACAATTAAGATTTATTATAAGTATTGTTTCAGATAATTAAAATGAAAATGACACAACCATTTCTTTTATCAATTGGTATGACTTTTCGAGGATATGGATGGATGGGTGGTAGTTAACATAAATCATTGATAGCAAGTGTAAATGGAAGCATGTTAGTGGTATAATTGTAATTTCCCAAAAATATAAAAAAAAGTTAAATACACATACACATATTTAATATAACAATAATAATATAAATAAAATAGGATAATAATAGTTTTTAGTTTAACTGTTACACCTAGCTACGTTCTTTATTAATTAATTGTTTGAATTTGGTTATAAATGCTAAGCCGGCAACTTATTTACATTTTAATATTTTAATTTTTTTAACAGCTCATAAATATATCTTAAATTTATTTATGACGTGACTTGAACACATAACCTCAAGCCGTCACGCTAAACCTAAACTACCCTGTACCACTAGGTTAGAAGCTTTGGGTATTTAAATTTTAATTAGAAAGGTAAGATTAACTTCTTAGTTATTATTGTATACAACCAACTTTAAATTTTTAAAAATAATACAATTGGCTTTTATAATTCTTTCATTGTATGCAAACAACTTTTTTATGTGTCTGTTGGTTAGCTACCATTGTATACAATGAACTTTGTCATAACTTTCATAGTATACAACAAGTTACATACAATATGAGTATTATGAAAGTTGGTTGTATTATTTTTAAGAAAATAAAGTTGACTGCATAAAATGGTAACTAAGACAAAGTTAATTGTGTTTTAATTCAATTTGCCCTTTTTTTTCTCTATATATATTTATTAAAACGCCTTAAATTTTTTTTACGTGAAACACTTTAATGTACTTCTAGATTTATACAATTGAGCCATAAACTCTTTGGTCCTCTTACAAATTATTAAACGTGGGATTAATCATGCAAGAAAATGGTAGAAAAAACCCGATTTTGAAAAAAACTAAACTTGTAATTTGTAATTAATTAAAGGTATATTCATGCGATTAACTCTAAACTCTATTTTAATGATCTCTCAAAAACGTCCTCAGTTGTAAACATAATTCAAGAACTGATTCATCAAATTTCGTTCTAGTTTTTCAAATACACAATATTTGTGATAAAAACTTATGGTTATGCAATTCTTTAAATTCTTGGCTAGAAGACAATCTGTATTGTTGTAAAGGGAGAAGATTATTTCATTTATGGAATATATTCATCCAAGTAAAATACATGTTTTACTAATTTGTAATATAGATTTAAGGGTATTAATGCCGTGAATGAATGGATTTCATAAGTGAAAGAATTATCTCTCTATTGTAAATGTTGTTGGCTAACGTTAATTGTCTATAATTAAAATAAAAAATTGTAACCAAAACATTGGAAACTTTCAGCTTTTTTTAATCAAACAAACAAAAATTATAGGTGTGTTTAGTTGGACGTAATGTAATGATGAAGGAATGGAATGAACAAGGTAATGGAATGAGTGATGGAATTAAATGATCCATTACATTCTATTATCATGTTTGTTTTAAATAAGGAATGAAATGAGTCATTCAATTAAATTGTCTTTAAACATAAAAGATTTTAAAAATTAGTTAAGATCATTATAGGAAATATCCTTTTAGTAAAGATTATAAATATCTAAAAGTATTTTTTGTTAATGTTAGTAAAAACTTTAAAAAATTAGATTAATTATTAAATTTCATTTCATTCCATGATGGAATGAGAAAAAAACACCTCTCCCCCATGGAATGAAATGAAAGGAATCACATTCCTTATGCAATGGTTCATTCCATTCATACATGATTAACAAACAAGTTTTTTCCATTACGACGGAATGACTTATTTCATTCCTTCTTTCAATCATCCATACCAAACACAACCTAAGAGTAATAAGGCGGTTATCTAAACGAGTTAACTAGTTTTTCGTTTTTGAGTTTTAAAGCGTATTTAACAACTCCGCTAAAACTAATATTTTACATTAGCTTATATTTTCTGGTTTCGAATTTTATTTTTTTATTTTTGAATATTTGAAAGTCCTTAAGTTAATTTTTTAGCTTAAAAAAATTAACAAGTTCAAATTATGATTAAGAATATGAAAGCTCAAAAGCTATGAGGAAATAACTCATTTTTTAAAAAATTTCTAATAAAATCACAAACAAGTTGGAATTGGAAAGAATAAAAAAAGTAAAAGAGGGTGGGTTACATTACATGGCTCGGCTATATTTGGCTCGGCTATATTTAGCAAGCAGTAGCCAGTAGGCTGAGGGCTGAGGCTGGCCACATACATATTACATAACATAACCAACTCATTATTATTTATTATCAATTTTCATCCTCATATCCTCTTCTTGTTGATGATGTTGTGTGTTGTGTTACCTCCTTTTTATCCTTTCCTTTCCTTTTATGGAATTTCCTCTCAATGCCTTTTTTTTTCTTTAATTATAAACAACTAATTATAAATGTGGTGTCAAGTTTATTTCAAGTTATTTCTACACCATATACAATATGTCTTTTCTTTTTAAATAATTATAATCATAATAATACTCATTAATATAGTTTGTTAGTTGTAAACAAACTAAACGATCTTAATAATAAAATAAATGATAATAAATGATAATAATAAAATTTGGTAATTCTATTTTAAAAATAAAAATTGCATGCTCTATGGGTGTCATCTTTTTTAGACCGGAAGTCTTTCAAGAAACAGTCTCTCTATCTGCACTAATTTCCTAAATATATGGATGAGAAAAATAATTCACAATTATGTAAGAGTAAAAATTCCATACTTATTGTGTATTACAAATCTTGTTTATGTAAAAATCATCGCTTGTAAGTTATTAAAGGAGGGTGTAAATTATACTGTATCTTAATTTATTTTACTATATTGAAATATGGGGTTTATTAACATTTTTAATCTTAGTCTTTTTAAAGTACAAGTGAATTGTTAAAATGATTTAGTTTATTAAAATGTATCTAATTTATCACTTTTTGTTATTGTGCGTATTGAACTTTAAAAGTTTCTATTGTGTGTATCAAAATTTTAATTCGTTGCAATTGTATGTATTTTGGATACACAAAATTGGAAAAAATGTATAAGTTTAGTACATACAATAGAAAGTTTAATACATACAATAGTAACAAATTAAATGTTCCATACACACAACAGAAACTTCTAAAGTCCAATACATATAAAGCAAATCGTGACAAATTAGATGCATTTTGGTTAACTAAACCCTTGTTAAAAAGTAACATGATTAAATAAAAAAAATGTTAACTAAAAGATAAAAATAATAAACTCAAAAATTAAAAATAAAATCTGACTTAATAAAAAATTACATCACTCAATGTTTTCCGAAGTCGTAAAATAGACCGTGTCGCAAATACTTCTACAAAGATGTATTTGAGTTCTTTCTACAAAAGTTCTTTAACATCATTTGGAGGAGAAGATGAGTTGTCATCGACATTGCTTATTGTGTATCTTCTACGCTCATATTGCGTGATATGATACATGTCTACAATATTCTATTTATTTTGTTTAAAAACATATGTGACACCACAATTTTAAAAAAATTTACAGCCAAATTAAAACTTTTCCGCTTAACAACTTAATGAAAGTTTAGAAGAAGTAAATTCGTTTCCATATATCATTCATAGACAAAACAAAAGTATTGTACCCAAGTTATCATACTATTTATAAAACATATATTGACCATAAACAAATTTGGTGTTATTACTGTATTGACACGACCATTACAATCGATTGATTCAAGAAAAGAACTTCCAAATGTCCATGTTCATCAAATCCTGGAAGCAACTAAAAGCATCACCAAGTTACCTAGTGATTTCCTGCGGATACAAAAGCATTTACAAACACACATATTAAATATCAACAAAGTTAAGCGTGGTAAAGGATTCAAAACTTAGATGATCAAAACAATAGTCATCGCATAAAATCGAGTTTGGCAAATATATAACTTATCGACATATAAGTTAATTTTTTCATAATACTATATGTGGGGATGGTTCATTGAGCAGTCATGTCTTGCACGGTAGCTAGTCATACCTTGAATTCTTCAATGAGAGAAATGCCCACATCACCCAAATCAGTGGAGGAGCCTTAATGCTATCCACTTATCTCAATATGCCAGGTCATGGTCGCTTCATGTCATGACCACACACCACCTCAAGCCTCATAGAAGTTCCCTCCTGATGGAAGCCATCCTCAAAGTTGCACATCTTAGATCCGGACTTCAACCATCTGTTAGCACTTTACATTGTAGGGTGCAACAATTTTAAGGCGCTATAGAACCTCAAGGTTAAATCATATAACCAAAATCTCAACACAAATCCAGACAACTTGTACTTTATCTAGAATAATCGATCATATCTCGTACACAACGTGCGAGTAAACATCTTCTATCATCATGTATAACACATCAAGTCACAACATTAACATATTAATGATTTGTATCAATCAAGAATGGATATGCAAATGCCACAAATCAAAAGATAAGCAATGTCAAACCATTTAAACAAACTTTTCTGACTATATTGCGAAACCCAAACTTGCTTTATTATATATGCAGGTTTTCTCAAATGATGCACTCATATGTAGATTTGGATGATGATCACAACTCAAGCATAAAAACACCAAAGTCAAGCTATTGATGACAAGCCCTTAAAGCAAACAATGTCATAAACACTCAGTCAAATTCAAAGAGAAAGACTAAACTCAATTGACATCTGAAATGTATTTAGAGATACTTAAATTAGGTTTTTCAAGTAACTCATAAGATAAAACACAAAAAAACCTGATCATGTATTCAATGTGTTCACCATGTGCCGAATTGGTTATATCGACTTCGAATTGACAAGTATGATGTTGGATAAGTTTGTTTTTTAGATACAGTCAAACAAAGTGATCTTTCAGTTCTCGTCCTTCCACTTTAAATTCAGTTGAAGAATATTACGGTCAATACCTCCCTATTGTTCTTCAAATTAATCAAGATCTCACTTACAAAATTGGATCCTCCCTGTGCATTTATGGTTTGTGGTGCTTATGAAATGTCAACCCAAGCTTTGGTTAACAAGCATTGGGGGGAAAGGGAGCGGTGTTAGACGTTGACTCACACTTGTTTTGGGGAGTAGGGGTCCATCCTTCTTTTCAAAGACTTTATCTGGGTGGGCGGGTTCTTCTGCTTCTTCATCAGATTCTTCTTTGTCTTATTTGTTGGGTTGGGGCTGAAAGTAGGCTAATTGCGGGAATCCACTATAAAAAATTTGTGTTGAAACTTGTGAGGGTTGATAGCCAATGATTGGGTTTGATATTGAAAAATATGGAGACAAATACATTAAGTGATACTGATTGGTGAAACTTGTAAAACCCAAAGAGTTACCCTTGCCCAGCCTTGGATCTATTTGATACTCACAGATATTGAAGAAATAGATTGTTTTGACTGAAAAGTGAGATAGGAAGTATACAATTTGCGTAAAAGAAACGAGGATAATTGTGTGTGTGTCATAGGAAAAAGAAACAAAATTGAGGTTGCTCAACGGGTTCTAGACCATTGTCAACCGTAACGATTTGAAAAAGATTAAGCCATAGTTAATCGGTGTGGTCATCGGATTACAATACGAGTTTTAATAATCACTTAAAGGTTCAGTATACAGTTTTCGTTAGACGTAATAAAACTTACTAGTCTATTATATAATGCGGAATGACAATACCCTTCGCCGCAACGATGATTAACCTCATTGGCTTGGAGTCACAATAAAAGTTTGATATCATGTCATGAAATATAATATTGTGACAAATTTGAATTTAATAATTGTTTATAGAACGTATTTAATAGCATATAGCAATGTAAGTAATAAACTAACAATGACAGCAGAAGATTCCCACGAATAAAAAGAAAAAAAAGGTTTTCTTTTATTTATTTAACAATTTTTAATAAATATTTCTTTTGATTTTTTTGAGTGTGAGATCGACAGGCAGATCCCCACCAAAATAAATTATTAAATTCAACTTACATAAAACCCTCAACAATTCACCATTTCTTTTCTTTGATTGATGTATTTTATTATTCTTTAATAGAATCTACATCGATGGAAGGAGCTCCGGCCACCATAGGAAACACCGGCGACGACGCCGTTTCAGCTCAGACACAGCACCTACCAGCTCAGCCTCATGTAAATGGCGGCGGTGGCGGCTATGGAGGAGGTGAACTGGGTGACGATGTTGGGTCAACCGGTGGTGGATTTTCGGAAGACGGTGAGCGGAATTCCGGTGGAAACCGGTGGCCAAAGCAAGAAACATTGGCGCTGATTAGAATCCGGTCAGAAATGGATGCAGCTTTTCGTGATTCAAATCTCAAAGCCCCGTTATGGGATGATATTTCCAGGTAATTCAATTCAAATACCCAATTTCAGATTCGAGTTGCTGGTTTTCCAGCGAGATCTGTGATTCGTTTTTTGAAATGGATTGACCAGAAAAGGTCAACGTTTTTTGAATTGTCTCCTTTGGAATCCAAAATATATCGATGCCTTGTTTTGATGGGAATCATTTCACTTGAAATTGTAAATTTGTCAAAATCGAAAATTCTCCTGATTTTTGCTTTTTTAAATTCTACTTCTTCAAACTAAGACTGGATCCAATCACTCTCCGGCTGAATTCAATTTATTAATATTTAATTATAAAAAAACTCGTTTTTTGAATAATTTTGTTCTTGTTTTACTTAGATTAACGTCAATTTTCAGGTTAATTTTTTGTTCATAAATTTGCCAATTTTTATGGTTTCAGAAAATTAGCAGCGCTCGGATATCATCGGAGCGCCAAGAAATGCAGAGAGAAATTCGAAAACGTATATAAATACCACCGGCGAACGAAAGACGGCCGGACGTCAAAACCCGACAAAATCTATCGATTTTCCGATCAATTACAAGCTTTGGAATCAAACCCTCGTAGTACATTTCCACCACCGCCTCACGACGCCGCGAAACCACCGCCAGTCTTGGTGGCGATGTCTAATAACGCCGTGAATCAAACCCTTTACAATCCCACCGACTCCGATCAAAACAATGTGAGTCCAATTTCAGTTGCGGCGCCGGCGGTGATAGCAATGCCACCACCGCCGGTAATAAATCACAAAAGGGGTTTTCCTTTTTCCCAACCCACGATGTCGGAGACGACGAATTCGGCTTCATCGTCGGATACTTCCGACGACGAACCACCGCTGAAGAAGAAAAAATGGGAGGATTTTTTCGGGAAATTAATGAAGGAAATGATTCAGAAACAAGAGGAACTACATTTAAAGTTTCTTGAAACTCTCGACCGACGGGAAAGAGATCGTGTGGCGAAGGAAGAAGCTTGGAGAGCTCAGGAGATTGCGAAACTGAATCAAGAACATGAGCGGTTAATTAAGGAAAGATCGATTGTGGCGGCGAAAGATGCTGCCGTTGTCGCATTTTTGCAAAAGATGACCGGGAAAACCCCTGATTCCGTCCGATTAATCGGTGATGAAGCTACAGAACGGCGAACAGGTGCGGTCTTTACCCTTTAAGTTTTTGTAATCAAATTTGAAATTTATATTTTTGGATTTATATTCTGAAATGAGTTGCCATTCATATCTAAAACAGTAAACACCATGCCTCTAAATCACTATAGAAGTAGCAAAATGTGAATCTATAGGTTAATATTTAATATTATAATGAAAATTATAATAATAATTAATAAATGCTGTTAAATTGTCACATAATGCTAATTTGACATGACAATTACCAACTTGAATGCTAATTTAAATGTTCTGTTTTCAATTACTTAAAGTCTATTTAATTTGGTAAACTCAAGACCGCAATGGCTAGTGGCTCTTTGATTTAGTAGTGGTTTTCATTTGATTTAGGGGCGATTTGTTAAAACATAATAATTAAGCATAGACTGATTCTATAACCTGAATAATTTAAAGGTTCTATATGAACCGTATCAAAATGAACAATCTAAATGATGCAAATTATCATTTAAACCTTAATATTGATTTATTATATTGTAGGATAGATTGTTTAACAATGCAACATGTGAAATAAAGGGTATTAAAGTAAAATACTTGGTGCGTAATAATTCAGAATGTACATTAAGGTGGAATGATTCAACACGGTTCTTCTGTTTCATTCAGCAAAATTTTTATTTATAGGTAACAATCAAACACGCTAAATGTTGAATGATTTAACATTCAGCGCTGAATGGTTTCGTTCAGCAGCAAGCAAACAGCCCCTTAGTATAGAAAAAAAATAGTATTTGAGTAACAGTGTGTAATATGCTTTTTTCTGTTTGAGAGAGTGTTCAAGTCTCGTTTAAGACAAGGAAGATAATTTGTAGACAACATATTTTTGTGATACACAAGAAATTAGACATTAATACGCCTATGTATAATCATCTTTAATTCGCACTTGTGTATTTAAGGGTATAAATGTTCAGATAGTACTATATTATCATGTCTAGCAAAAATATGTTGTCTATAAATCTAAGATGTAGAATTGAAACGCGTGAGTTGTAGAAAAAAACAAGTAACAAAGGAGCAATTTCAAATCTTTAGAACTAAAAACTAGGTGAGTGAAACAAAAAATTTTATTTTATAATTACCTTATGAAAACCGTACCTTAAAACATCATAGACATGTGGTTTAGTTAAAATTACAAGTTTGACGCATGGTTTGAAATTTTTACAGATTTTGTCTCTTTTAAGACGACTTTCTTGCTCTATGGTTTCCCCACTTGAAATGACCACATTACACTCTACTCACTTCATTTTTTTTTCAATTTTTATTCATTTTAAATAACATTTAGTTTATTTCATTTTAAATAATATTTAATGGTTAAATAATAAGTAAATTATATTTAGTTAACAACTCGTCTATTTTCAACCATGCCGTCGTCAAACATCATCAACACCTCCCTTATCATTCTCCTTCCTTACATACCACCTTCATCACCCTAACTCACACAAATTTGCATGTGAAAAAACACTCATATAAAATTCCAATCGCCATCGAATCCTAAATCAAAGACCTTTATGACTCATCCCAAACCAAATCAAAGACCTTTATAAGTATTTTTCAATTTTTGACATACGTTACACATCAGGTCACGAAGGGCTTCCATTTTCCCAGTTTCTAATTTCCTACTCCCTCGGTATCTCTCGCCTCTCATTCTCTCAAGGTCTCGCTATCTCAGTTGTGCCTTAATGAGTAATGGCCTAAACCTGTACATCACGTTTCGTTCGATAATCAATTCAAGTGTTCCACGAAGGCACGAGGGTGCGATTCCACGAAGCAACGATTCTACGACACACGACGGCGACTGTGCGAGACCTCACGACACACGACGGCGAGCGGCTGTGTTCCACGAAGGTGCGATTCCATGATTCCAGTGTTCCACGAGTCACGAAGGCTGTGTTGTGAGGTACGAGAATTTGATTAAAAGCAGTTGAATTTTGGGGCCGTTTGATTAACAGTAGTTGAACACTTGAACGTGTGGGTTGTGTTGTTGGGTTGCTAAAAGAAGCAAAATGGGCTGTCAAATAGTGGGCTGCCAACAAAAATAGGTTTTTATTCGGGATTCGGTTTAAATGGTTATAACCGAAAACCGAACTGAATTAGAGTTCGGTTTTGGGTTCAGTTTTGACACTAGTTTAAACGGTTTCGGTTCGGTTACGGTTTTAGCCAAAAACATAAAAACCGAATAAACCGAACCATTTAAACCGAAAGAACCGAAAACCGAACCAATGAATACCCTTACAAGTTGCTAGTTCATCAATGATGGTTGGCGTCAGAGGCAACGAGGCAACATGTCGATGGTGTCTATGGTGAGCTGGTGTTGAAGGGGTAGAGTTTGAGTTTTGTGTGCTTGTGAAAGTCAGTATTATGAGTATTAGTGTATGCAACTAATTAAAACATTATTTAATATTTAAGAAACTAGAAAATCTTTAATATATATTAAAAGAAAAGTGGTTATAATGTAATCATTTTATTTTTAGTTTTTTTTTCACGTTTTTATCTCATTTATTTCCTCAAATGGCTTACGAATGAGTTGTTTACTCAAATGCTATTTTTAGATGATTTAGTCTGTTAACACTTAAATATCTTAACAAAAAAAATTATTCAAATCATTTAGTAGATACATCTACCTATTTTTGTGGTTATTTATATAAACACGTATACCAATTGGATTAAATTAAAAAATTCAAATTTGATTATAAAGAGGTTCTACAAACATTTCTGATGATCTTATGTATGATTTTTTTGATTTCTAATAAATTTACCCATTTTTAAGATATTTTATATCCCTGTATATGTATGTTTTTCAATTGTTTTACTATATATGTTAGTACTTTTTAACGAATTTAAATTTTACTTTAACCATCCCCATGTTTATACGCGGGGCGTTAAGCTAGTCATTAAATAAAATGATTACATAAATAAGACCATGTGTATCCATCCCCCTAATTTCTATAGTCATGTCAACGACATATCATTTTTCTCTTTTATCTCCTTCATCCCACTCTCATCACTCTAACTCCCACATTCATCCCCCAACCACCTATATATATATACACACAGTCACAAAAAAAATCGAATCCAGCGTGAACCAAAACCAGCTATGTGGGTAATAAGGGTAGGGGCGATGGTGTTTATTTCACTAAAAATTGACTTTTTATTTATTTACATTATTTCATTTTTAAAGCCTCAAATGAAAATCTTATGAGTGGTGATTCTAGGGAAGTCTTGTTTATGTTATTTATTTTAAAACCTTGAAGGATTTATAAATTACATTTTTAGCCCCAAGTTTTAAGTTCCATTTTTATTGGGATTAGTAAATATGTTATACGTGTTTTCATATTTACAACATTTTAAATGAGTAGTATATTAGTCATTTAATTATTAAATTGTTTGTAAGAGTGAAAACACAAATATTTTTAAGTGTTTAGATTATATAATATTAGAATCGTACTCGCGCAATACTGTGACGATGAATAGTTTTTGTTTTATAACATATCACTTTCAAGAATGTAATGATGTTATTTGCGCGATTCAAAGTCACAAAAAGTTTTCTTTAGCAATATGTCCGTTTTTTTAATTTTTCTTTTATTTGCATAAACTATTATATTAATTTTAAAAATAAATTCTAAAAGATATTAAAATAAGAAAAAATATTTTTATTTATGAAATAAAAAAGAGAAATTAATAAGATTTTGAAAATTGTGTTGATATGGGTAGATAATTGTATTTGTCTGAGAATATATTTTAAATAAATAAAAAGTAAAATTAAATTATGAGAGAGGGTGAATGGTTAAAGATTAAGTGAATGCGATTAATTTAAATAGAATAAAAAATCAAGATGTTTTAATTGAATTTTAAGAATTTTTAATTTAAGAAAAGAAAATGTTAAATGGTTTATATAATAGTATAGATATAGATATAAATAGAGTTCAAAAGAAAAATAAAGGAGAGTAATTAAGTAAATTTAGGTTAATAAACTTAATTATTAAGCTATTATAAAATAACTTATTAAATTTTTTTATTAAATCTTTTATAATTTAATAATAGATATTAGAATTACAAGTACATAAATGTCACAATTGTAAATTCTTTTATACGAAAAACTACTTTAAATACCCGTATAAACACACGGGTAACCATAATTATTTATATGAAAGTATTATTTTATATTCGTGTAACTAAATATATGATTGTATTGTATGAACAAAATAAGAGCTTGATCCGATTACACTTTTAAGAAGAATGTAAAATTTAATTACAATAAAATTTGTAGTATATATATATAATAAATATAAAAAAGTAAAATCTTTTAATAATTTTAAAATTATGATAAGTAAAGTAACCCTTTTAAATGTGTACGTTTAAATATAAGTATTAATTAGGTATAATAATTTAAAAAATATATATAAATAAAATCTATAGATATAGGTTTAAGATTACCATATAGATTAATTTAATAGGATGAAATTTAAAATATAAAAGTTAAAATTAATTTTTTAATTTAAATCAAATGAACGATGATTTTTAAATAATTTTTTCTAATTACTCTTTTGAAAGATTTGTATTAGGACTCCTTATAAAATTTATTAATAGTCAATTTCTTAATTTAACTTCCTTTTCACAGATTTTCTAGCCCCACCAGAACCAGTAACATCCAACATCCAAGTCTTCCCACAACAACAAATTCACCAAACACCACCACCACCCCCACCGCCACAGCTACTCCCACCGACTCAACAGCCACCAGTACAACCACTCCGTGAAGTATTACCGTCAGCAGTGGAGCAGAATCGTGATAGTGGTGGCAGTGGATCAGAAAATATACTATCTCCTAGCCCATCACGCTGGCCGAAAGCCGAGATAAACGCCTTAATTACTCTACGAACTCAGCTCGAAATTAAGTATCAAGAAAACGTCCCCAAAGGACCCTTGTGGGAGGAGATATCGGCGGCAATGAGGAACCTCGGATACAACCGGAATGCCAAACGCTGCAAGGAAAAATGGGAGAACATTAACAAATACTACAAAAAAATTAAGGAAGGCAACAAAAAAAGATCAGGGGATTCGAAAACTTGCCCCTATTTTGAACAGCTTGATGCTATTTACAGGGAGAAATCAGCTCCGATTGTAGCTCAACCGGAGCAACAATGGCCACCGGCGACGGTGGTAACAGAGAAATTAGCACCGCCATTGCAGCCGCAACAATCTATCACAGATAACGCCAATATTGACTCCACAATAAAAACAGAGCAAGAACGGCGGGATTCGGCGGTGGAGCAAGAAAAACTCCGGCAGCCGCCTTCCACTGCGAAGATGGAGGATCTCGGGAGTGAGAGTGTTGATGATTATGACGATGAGGATGATGATGAAGACGATGATAGGGAAGACGAAGGTGGTGGGTATGAAGTTGTTGCCAGCAAGATGTCTTCAATGGCTGCTGTCTAGAGAGAGAAATTTTTATCTGTTTGTTAAAAGGGCAAGCAGGGGGAAAGAGGTGAAATGGGGCAAATACGGACGCGGGTCATTTAAATGGGTCGGGTTATGATTTGGTTGGTGAATATTTGAACGAGAACAAAAGGCATGGGTAAGTGGTTTGATGGTAATGGTAAATTTTCTATTATTTGATGTATACATTTTTTATTTTATGTATTTAAAAAAAAATATTCTTTTACAATTATAATTGTTATAGTATTGTTTTGCCCAGATTTTAGTTAATTGCTGATATGGAAACAATAATAACTTTTGAGATGATAACATTTAATTTCTTTGTTAAGAGTGTTTATTGAGTCCGTTTCCGAGTTTGTCGGTTTTCTTGTCTCTATATTGACATTGTTTCATAATATTTGTTAGCGCACACAATTTGTTGTATTTTCTTGAAAGCTTTTGGTTAATATCTGTTCTTTTTTCTTCCATTTTTTGTTTGGGGATGAAGAGTATGGTAAATGGTGATGTGTATGCATTACTTATATCAGAATTCTTAATTTGTTTCTTCAAATGTGAAATAAAGATGAAATGATAAACCCACTTAATTTGTTGTAAAAATCATATCCAAACCTAATTATCAAACCACACATTTGAGAAGTGGTGGTGTTGTTAACAAAATCTCAGACAACCTAATTGACGGTTAATTTGGTATTTTATAATAAAAATAACAACAACAAGCATAAAAAGTAAATAAAATATTTTAAAATTATATGCTACCTTCTAAACAAGTTTCTAATACACACAATTGTCAAGTTTTTAAAGTTTAGTATATTAAAATGTAAAGTTTGACACTTGGGAGGAATTTTAACTTTGAAAAAATTATCATAACAAGTTGTTGACTACAACTTCAGAGATAGTGAAATTCAGGTAATGTTTTTCGATTGTAAATTTTCTAGTTTTAGAATTTATATTTTCATGCAATTAGTGGATAGTAATTATTTTTGCCGATATCCTATTAATAAAAATTAAACATATTAACCCTTGTTGTGTTTAGTTTATCAGCATCATCTCCCTTCACTAGTGAACACATATTAAAACCATCAAAACAGTTTGTAAAAGTTTTCTTTTTTTAAACAGCAATTCCATTATATTATTAATTTCACAACAACACCCATACAATTAACATAGAAAAAGGAATATTCAAGCAATGAACACATATACACCGATACAATTATGTAGCTCGAAATTAACAAAAAAGAAACAACCTACTGAGATCTAAGGGTTGCCATGGGCGACCGAGATGGTAGCTGTCATATTGCTTGCTATTGGTGAATGTTGTAGGTGCGTTGACGATTCAACTTTGTTGTGGGTTGATGATATCTATCGAGAAAAACAAAAGGCATGGAGTAGGTTATTAGCAAAGAGTTACAAAGGTGGGATATTTGCGAAAAATAGAAATCGTATCCATCTCTTTCTAAAACAGAGGCAAAGAACTCTTTCTTTGTCTTATTTTTGTATTAAACAAACATATTTTTTCGTATTTTTATATTGGTAATTATAATTAGTATAAAAAAGAATGTTCAATATAGTCCATACTTAATTCATAGTCCCAAGGGACTAATTTTAGTCTTTGGATCAATGACATCAATAGTCCAGATTGCATTTTAAAAATTTGGCCTGAGTGATATTTTCGTAATTCACATGTGATGCTTTTATAAATTATATGTGATTGTATACTGAATCACTTATGATTGAATATTAAAATTTTAGAACTATGTTTTTTACATGGATTTTATTGAACACAACTCTTAGTATAAAATAGTTTTTTTTTTTAAAATAACAAACGTCATCTAAAACAAATGTAAATATTAAAACAATCATAAACCACTCGTGAATAAAAGACAACAAAAAACGTAGACACATATATATGTTAATTCTTTTAGATAATAATAAACATATTTATTGATAAACTTAAAGTAAGTATATTGTAAAGAAAATTAGTAGCTACTAAAATTTTAATTTAAATATCTTATTTTTATTTTAAAAAAAATCCATGTATCCAACAGCCCGTCAAAGCGGGTTAAGTTAACCCGTAAACCGAGTTTAAAGGTCATTTGACTCTTCCAAGTTCCAATAGAGAATCATAAGGTTTTTGACCGAGAAACCGCGTGAGAAAGCCAAGGATCTATCTATCTATCACTGTTCATCATCTCATCGCACTCCAAAATATCATAAAAGTTCAAGGTTTGCTTCTTATCTGAGCTATTCCATTGTTTGATCTTTCTCTCTTTCAATTCAAATCCCAATTTATATCTCCCCGTTCTTCATCGGAACCCAATAACGATTTGATGTTTTGACCTAATTCTTCACAAGGGTTTAATCCCTGCTCTCCCTTGATTCATCTTCAAGATTCCTCCTAAATTTCCACATAGAGCAAGTGAGTATACTTCTTTTTTGTTCGCAATTTTTGGGTTTACTATGTTTTGTTTCCGTTGATCCGTTCTTGGTGTCTATTTTTGTCTTGTTATGTGTCTATAGAAGAATGCACATGATTGTTGCTATGCTATCTGTACAGAATGTATAATCTTCATCCAATTGTTGATGTTAATAAATTATATAATTTATTAGTATCTTGGAATCATGATTACGGACTTTACATTCTTGTGAAATGTGTTCCAAACTTGGAGCTTCTGAATTCATGTCAAATTTAACTTCTTTGAATTACCAGCTCTATTATTTAAATGGTTAAAAAGTCCTGCTTTTAGATTGGTTTTAGCCCACATTTAATTTTGTGGGTTGAATTTATATATGTGATTTTGGTCTTAAGTTAGAGATGGGACTCAAATCAAAAGGATGGAGAATGGAAAACGAGAATGAAACTGATGAATTATCTTTAAGTTGAAAACTTTAGGTTGCAGTGATGCAATTTGTACTTGAAGAATTTAGTCTTCTGTACATCATGCAAATGTCTACCTAAAGGAAGATATAAGTTGGTTATGTTTAAAGTAACGATTTATGATTCTTTGTTAACTCATTTAAGATCTTTTAAAATTTTCCAGACTTCATAATGAACACAATTTATATATATTGTGATTTTTAAATAAGAAGATTAAGAGGTGGGAAAGTTGTTTATGTTTAAAGTAAAGATTTTGCGATTCTTTATTAAATCATTTAAGAGATTCTTTTATATTTGCATTTCTAGTCTTCATTGTGAACACAAATTGCAAATTATGATTTTCCAGATGATTAATAGGTGGGAAAGTTATTTATGTTTAAAGTAATGATTTTGTGATTCTTTATGAAGTCATTTAAGAGCTTCTTTTTGTAAGAATCTTCTTTCTATCTTTGCTTTCCCCCTCCCATCCTATTCACTTTTTATCTTTATACTACTTTAAATCTTTTTTCCTTGGTTACTAAGCTATCAAGATAAAGTTCTTTGCTTTTATTGCTTCTTGATTATACCCATTAACTGATGGTGAATTTAAAGTCTAATCCTTGCATTTCAGATTGAATAAATGTCATTTCGTAGCTTAGTTCGTGATTTAAGAGATGGAATTGGGAGCTTATCTAGAAGGGGTTTTGAAGCTAAACTTTCGGGTCTTAAGAAAAGTAAATCACAAAATTCTGCTCATGAATTTGATGACCACCACATGGATTTTGTAATTGGTAGCCGTTGGGATAGTCTACCTACTGAATTATTAAGCGATGTGATTAAGAGATTAGAGGAAAGTGAGAGTAATTGGCCTTCAAGAAAGCATGTTGTCGCGTGTGCATCGGTTTGTAAATCATGGAGGGAAATGTGCAAAGAAATTGTTAGCTCCCCTGAATCCTCGGGGAAGATTACATTTCCAATCTCTTTGAAACAGGTAAATCTAGTATTTCCTATTTGGTTCTTCTTGTGATGTTTAAATTAGGGTAAATATCATAAAATAGCAAAGTACTTTTCTAATGTTTCATTTGATAACTATACTATGTGTTGCTGAGCTAATTTGCTTAATTAAGCATAAAATGACCGGTGCAGAATGCAGATGACACGTGGCAGAGTTTGCTGATGCCATGTCATTCATTTTAAGTGATTGTACCGGTCAATCATTAATTTGCTTGTTCATTGCTGCTTTATGACATATTTCGAATATATTTTTCATGATGTTTAATGATGCGAGTATACTAAATTACAGCCGGGCCCTCGGGATACAACAATTCAATGCTTCATCAAGAGAGATAAATCAAATTCGACATATTATCTTTTTCTTTGCCTTGGTAGTGGTATGTTTTCACTCTTTATTATGATTAGATGTTTCTTGAGATTTTGGTATATATTAATATTCTTAGTTTGTTTGAAGCATGTTGATTCTCATTGTGGGTTTGAAGTCACAATAATCACTTAATCGGTTTCTAGAGTCTGATAAACATAATTAGCTTGTAGTTACCTGATAATTGATGGGCCAAATAGTTAGTTTTGGATGACTAGTTTCCTACAAGCTACAACAAAACAATTCTTATAGGGTAAAACAAAATTACTTATTTACCCATTTTAACCTGATTTGAGAGATTTTACTCCCATTTAGCGAAATGGCGATTCTTTATTTGTAATATTGTTTTTTTGGTCATTTTATTTTATCTACTAATTTCTTAAATCATCAAATTTATCAAACCCTCAAACATTTGATTATCTGATTATTATAACTTTAGATTAGATAACAGCAACACATGGAAACACTATATTCTACAGGCTTTTTTATTTCCACTAATTATCTGATTCTCAGCCACAATATTTACCAATGATTATCTGATTATATAACTTATTAACTTTAGATAACAGCAACGCTTCGAAACACTATATTCTACAGGCAATTTTATTTCCACTAATTATCTTATTCTCCGCCACAAGATTTACCAATGATTTTGTTTCTTATTAAGTTGTTGCAAACTTGTTACATTTGCAGCGCTGCTGGTGGAAAATGGTAAATTTCTTCTTTCAGCCAAAAGGAATAGAAGAAGTACATGTACCGAATATGTGATTTCAATGGACGCAGATAACATATCCAGATCAAATAACGGTTACGTTGGAAAAGTCAGGTAATTATTTATTATTTATTCTACTACTATTATTTTCTCAATGTGTGTTGGTGCAAGCTTAAAAATCACTTAAAAAAAAGAACAAGTTTAGAAGCCTAGAAGAATTGAAGTAGTAATATATGTAAATTGAAGTGCATAAGTAATATTATAAATTGGAAAATGTGATGATGTTTTGCATTTGGTTACGGTTAAGCAAATAAGTGTTATTTCTTGAGGATTTACGTTTCCTGCTAAATTAAACTATTAAATTTTCAAATAAGGTTTGAGAAAACAATGTTTAAACTTTAAAACTCGATAGGTGCTACCCAAGCGGTCAACTGCGGTGTAGTGAGTAATTGGCCTAGACAGAGTAATCGGGGACTGGGAGTACTCAGACTTGGTTATTCTATTGAAACTCTGAAATTATATGTATGACGTATAGCCAAATGTTATAAGTTCATAGCAAAACAGAACTTAAAAAAATCTGGCTAAAAGTAAAACAAAAACAAACTCAGAGAGTACTTGGATTGGGTTTTATTTTAGTGAAATCTGCTCACCGCCTGGGTCGAGTTGGTCGGAGTTTGACCAAAACCAATTTTGCTCAAATCACCTCCTCAAGGACCGATTTTCGAGTCCAATCCAAGTACTTGGCCAAGTTTTACAACAGCAGGAGAAAATAAAGTGTTACCTGAAAATGTTATTTATATGGAGACATGGAGTAATATTGTATAAAATTTCTAATTTTCTATCATACTCATTAAGATTCTGTTAATTTCAGATCGAATTTTCTTGGTACAAAGTTTATAATTTGCGACTCTCAGCCGCCACATACCGCTATAGCTCCACCTGTTCGGTCGGGTTCAAGTCGTCGGTTTTCTAGGAAAGTTTCACCAAAGGTTCCCTCTGGAAACTTTAACATAGCCCAAATTTCATACGAGCTAAACGTATTGGGTACACGGGGTCCACGTAGGATGCATTGTGTGATGCACTCCATCCCCATTTCCTCCCTAGAACCTGGCGGCACCACCAACAACTCTGACCACCACCCTAACCATGCCTTCCCGCATTCCGTTCAAGACTCATGCAGGAGCATCTCATTCTCCAAATCAATCGACTACTCTAACGAGTTCGGTAGCGCCCGTTTTTCCGAGATTGCGGGACCCACAAACGACCCGAAAAACATGCCTTTGATTTTAAAAAACAAACAGCCACGGTGGCATGAACAGCTGCAATGCTGGTGCCTGAATTTCAAAGGAAGGGTAACCGTTGCATCGGTGAAGAATTTCCAGCTGATCGCTGCCGCCGCCGCCACTCCTCCTCAGGTGGCGGTGGATCCCCAAGTGCCGTCACAAACCGGCCAACCCCAGTTGCAATCATCCCATGATAAGGTAATATTGCAATTTGGTAAGGTTGGAAAAGATATATTTACCATGGATTATCGGTATCCTCTATCTGCTTTTCAAGCTTTTGCCATATGCTTGAGCAGCTTCGACACAAAATTGGCTTGTGAATAATAAAAAATTATGTGGTGGGGTTGCTCAAATGACATCGGTATTAGATATAATTAATCTGTAATTTTCATTTGTTATTGGGTTTTTCTTTGTGGCTCGTTTTATATTACTTTACTATTGATTGATAATCGATAATAATAATATTCTTGGCCAACTATACTGTTAAATGAAAATGTCTTTCTTTACATTCTGGGCTTGATGGCTGTTTCTTGTATCAAACTCTTATGATAATACATTTAACTTGCAACACTAATTATGTTCATAACTTCATATGTTAAGACAGTTCTGTTTTGTGAGGATCGGCTCGAGATCTTACTAGTCGATCAAAATGTAACGAGAGAGATAAAATTTGAAAAACGAGTTGTTGTCAATAATACTGAACCTATGATCATAGCGAATACCTTTTCAATACCTTAACACTGCAGGGTTATAAACCTTTTCGGTCGCCATGTTATGCTACTCGTCGTGGCCATCTTGGTTTTTGGTCGTTTGTTTTTTTCTAACTAATGATATACAATATAATTAATTTTTTGGGTATTCAATTATTCAATGATTGCAGTTATTGCTACAGGGTTAATGATGTCGACATAGTTGTTAATGACAGATGATTATTATTGTATGTACTTTAATGCTATTTTCTCAAGTTTAACAAAAGAAGAAATTGAAAGAGAAGGGAAAGGAAGAAAATCCTTTTCTTTTCAAATTATTCCAATTTTAGAAGGATAGATTTGAAACCAAAATAAGTTTAAACTTTCTCTTAAAACGTATCCATTTTCTTAAATGAAACTTGTAAACACTTTCTTTGAAGATTTCTACTTTGTAAATTGTTTTCTTTTCTGCCTTAAAAAAACTCTAGAACATGACATAAATGATCACAAGTTTTTTTTAAACGAAAAAAACAAACATAGCCTAATAATCTAATTTTACTCTATTAATCCAGTTAGTTAGATTATTTAATTTTTTTGTTATTCTTAATTCTAAAACAGTACAGTAATTACAAGATTTCCACTCCCATCATTAATGGCCATCGCCATCGCCATCTCCATCTCCAACTATAATAAAATGAATATCAAGGAATATATATACATACATACAGACGTTATAAAAGCCATAGGTTGGCATGAAAAGTCATTGGACGTAATCATTATACTATATATATATATATACACACACATATATATATATATATATATATACGTACTAATTAACCCTACTTGCCTATTTAATAATTCATAATCTAGTCTCGTCTAGTAGACTAGACTAGTAGTATATGACAAAGTTCAAATATTCTATTATTAAACGTATACTACGTACGTACGTACATTTTTTCTATGTTTTACGTACAAAACCCTATCAATCACTTCTAGATTTATTTTATTTTGATTTTTGCCAAAACATCACACAAAGTACCTATGTATTGTGATCATGTACAACAAGATGAAACTAATTATTGTACTTAACGGCTGGTGCTTAATTAAATTTTGGGTTTTAAAGAAGTGGAAATCGATGATCAGCCTTGAGGTAGAGAAAGCACTGGATATATATAACTTTTAATTATATAAACATTTGCATCATATTCATTACACAATATATATATACACACACACACACATACATACATATAAATTAATTAGCTATACATACCAATAATTAAAGAATGAAGTATCATCGATGATCACTAGCTAGTGATGATATGAACAAACATGAAGATGAAGTCATCATCCCATCGACAGGCATTCTTTCCGACCAAATTCTCACTCTTACATGTAAGCAGCTAGCATCTATATATGATCCCGCCAGGTCTTAATTAATTGTATTTAGAAACATATATGGTCGATCATTCACGTAAAGATTGAAAAGGAACAACATACGGTTACATACATACCTGGCTAGAGGTCAAAGACGACGACGACGACGATGATATGTAGTACAAGATGACAGCGTGAGAGAAGTGAGCACTTTATAAGCAACCATGTTTAATTAAGTGATGAACATACACTTTTTGTGTGATTTCTGCAACTTCAGTCTAATATCCTGAAGCTGCATATCTTTCTTAATTGGAGGCATGATATGGTGTAGCTAGCTACGAGTATATAATATGTCTGCTTTTAACCCAAACCCCCCCTCCCTCCTCCCCCCCCCTCCTCCTCCTCCTCCTCCTCCCTCTTTCTCTTAAAAAATATATATATCATTCGAAAGGTTGTTTACATCGGGTCATCCGTGCCTCAAAAATCCCTTGGGTCCGAATAGACCTAGCCTTCTCCAAGGACCGTTTCACAGACAATGATCAACTATCTTGACTGTCCGCAAGAGGAGTTGGGTCGAACTCCAAACCCGCTTCATCCAAAGTCCTGCTGATATCACATACACACACACATAGGGCATGTTCAAAACCGAATATCTAAAAATTCTGATAGTTGGTTTTCAGTATCCGAATCCGAAATTTCGGATTCGGATATCGGATATCCAAAATATCCGATAATTTCAAAAACATAAATTTTTTAAAAATATAAAATAACTATATTTTAAACTTTAATCACCAAAAATAGCTCAAGTATACTTCAAAATGAAAAATATATGTATATAAAACTATATATGTTAAGAAAATTATATAAATATGCAATATGAAAATAAAAAAATAAAAATATTTTTCAGATATCCGAAACTTCAAAAATTACTATCCGAAACCGAATCTGAAAATTCGGATATCCGTATTTCGGATGGTATCCGAATTTTCGGATTTTCGGATATTCAATTCGAATGTTTGGGTTCGGGTTATTTTGAATACCCCTACACACAGGATGTGCGAGAACTATTTGTAACACCACTAATAACTCATTAATAGCGTATTTTGGTCATTTATACCATGAATTGCGTCCGGATGGACCATTCTAGTGAGTTTTGATTTTTCTAAAATACCTCTCATTAATGAGCACATTAATGAGTTTTAAATGAGATATTAGAACTATTAGTCATTAATTTATTTTAATTAGTTCTCGTTTAAAACGTTGTTATTGCGAAAAGTGTGATAACCAATCTTAGCTTTTAATTAAAATAAATCAATGACTAATAATGCTAATGACACATAAATGCGCTCATTATGATTCATTAAAAATGGGAGTATTTTGGGAAAATCAAGTCGCAGTCATTAATAATGTACGGTGCACCCGGATGTAATTCACAGTTGGGTCATATATAAATCACCAAAATAACTTTATTAATGAGTCATTATTGATGGTTACAAATAGTTGTCGCAATAACAACGATTCTCGAATGAACTTTCATGTGTATACATACATACATATATGGTTACAATGGGATGATCGATTAGGTGTACATATTCATAAATTAAATCTGGGATATATATATATATATTGAAAAGTTTATTTGAGAACTGTTTGTATTGCGAGAATCAATATTAGCCGTCCAATTCCCCCTCCTTCAATTGGATTGCCCACCCATGAATTCCTCACATGTACCTTGCCACACTCAATCCCCCCACGCTCTTCATCCATGAATTCCACTTACCAATTGAACGGCTAAGATTGGTTCTC
>JAUEJL010056534.1:0-19495 GCA_032274825.1 Drosophyllum lusitanicum | reverse complement strand
ATTTTTTTTATTGCCTCTTACCCTTTTTACCATAAAATCTTTTTTACTTTATCTCTACCCTATATATATATATATATGGGTTATTTTGAGAACCTAATAATATCTTTTTTTGTTATTAATTATTATCGTTGAATCTTTAGTTATTTACAAAAATGCTACTGTCACTAATAACCATTGATTTATCAATCCAATGGTCAAGATCGCTTCTCGCATTTTTCGTAAATAAACCACTTTTCGCATGAAATTCCCAATATATATATATATGTGTGTGTGTGTGTGTGTGTGTGTGTGTGTGTGTGTGTGTGTGTGTTATTTTGAGAACCTAGATAATTGTGAGAATTGGAGACCAGATTTGTACCGTTAATCTAACAATCCAATGACTGGGATTAAAATAGAGAATATAATATATATGTAGGAAAGGATGGATAAAACCGAAAATTAATAATTGAAATGGATGTGTACATACTTTCCATTTTCCTCTTTAATATTTATTTTTACTTAAATTTTAACATTTCGATATATTTTTAAATTATAAATGTTTTAAAATTACTATGTATTAGTTTAAACAAATGATACTATATAACAAGGTTTTTTCTATCTTTAATTAAACATAACAATTGATAAGTTTTAAGTTATTTTTTTTCATTAGCTTATTTAACTAGGTATTTTCTAACTTGGTTTTTTGTTTCTAATTTTTACATATAAATTCACATGTAAAATGTTACATAAAATTACATAGGTCTTTTTTTCAAAATTTTATGTTTTTTTTTTTCTAATTTTCATATCGCATGTGAAATAGTATGCGATAGTGTTATTTCAGATGTGAAATGCTACAATTTCCCATATGAAATTACATATACACATATGAAATTACATACATACATATGAAATTACATACATACATATGAAATGTCACCTACTCAGATAAATACCCATCAAAATATTCATGATACTAAAAACGGAGAAAAGGAAACAATTACCGAAGGATGTCTTAAAAGGCGTGAGGAAGGGGCAACCATAAGGGCCTTGGATTATAGGGTAAATTTTTTTCTTGTGTGTATATATGATGTACATGGTTTACTACTCTAAGTTTACTTTAATTAATTTATTATGACTTAATCTATTATTAGTTAATTGTTGTAAACGCCAAGAATTTTTTTAATATTTGAGATTAACACTCTAAGCAGAAATCATATATTCAATTGTCAAAATCTTTTGGTACACTACAACACAACACCCCGTTTTGGGTTAGACAAATCCATGATAAAAGGTTGTTTCCCTGATATTTCCTATAGAATTGATCATGGATAAAAGCTTCATGGGACATGGAAAATTTGTTTGAAAATATTCCACCTAATTTGGTCCGTAGGAAATCTCTTTATAATGCATGATTTTCTAGGAGGGACCGTTTAGGAAGAAAATCAAGAATTCATCGATTCATCCAAAAGTTGATTGTTAGTTTGCGAAGAAATCACACAAAATCATTTTGAGCCTTCGGGAAGAAGTCATAAAGTTTGGGAGGAAGTCACAAAGTTTGGGAAGAAGAAAGAAAATTGACAATCACAATCTTTAATCCTTATTACGCTTCCTTAACAAAAAACTAAATCCTAGACTTTTATAAATTTAGAAATTCTACTTATTTAAAGCATATTTGAAATTTGAAATGCTTGTGAGTGTTCTGACTTATCAAATACCTCTAACCTTTTCTTTCATTGTTGTTCCTTGATTTTGTGGTTTAATTTTTTTTTTATTCACGGTTTATATTTCAATAATTGAACTCCTTACTTTTTGTCTATTTTCATTTGTTAATTTATTATCCGGTAACTAATTGGTATATACATATTATTTTGTTTACTAGTTTGCTTAGTATAATTGTTTAATTGGTATTTGCATACTAATTGCTTAGTTGGTAATTAGTTAGTTGGTTATATGGTAACTAATTGACATTTGCATATTGATTTGTTTATTAGTTTGTTTAGTTGGTATCTATAAAATTTTAATTCTTGAATCACTTACTTAGTTTGTAATGGGTTAATTTGTATTTACATATTAGTTTTCTATTATTTAAATCATGCTTCAAAAGAAACATTTATTCCGTAGTCAATTGTATAATTTCGTCAAGCTTTTTACTCAACGTTTTAATTTATATAGTTTAGTATCTTTAGGGGCCCATTTTTTTAGTTTTGCCCCGGGCTTCTTTGAAAATATTTGAGACGACTCTAGAATAACTAAAACCTTAAATAAGAAAATCCTAAACAAAATGTTAATCTAAACGTAAATTTCTCAAAAAAACTAAAAACTACACTTTGCTAGTAGTTCGATATCTCAAATTTGGTTAGTAACCTAAAAGAATGTTCAATATAGTCCATAATTAATTCATAGTTTTAAGGGACTAATTGTGGCCTTTGGATCAATGTCATCAATGGTCCAGATTAAATTTTAAATTTTTGGACGGAGTGACATTTTCGTAATTTTTCGTAATTCACATGTGATGCTTTTACAAATCACATGTGATTGTGGTCTCACATTCTTTGAAAGCAACAGATCTAGGTGTTCGGAGATTTCAAGGCTGTTTGGAAGCAAGTTCAACCACTGGCTATGGAGGTTCGTGGATATGTCGATTGGAGGTGAAGAGGTTGATGGTGGTCCATATCGAGGTGACAGTTATTGTTTTGGGAAAGGAAGGTGGTGGAGGAACCTGATTTGGTGGCCAAGACGGAGGCAGATGAAGTCATACTATTTTGAGAGAGAAAGGCGGTTAAGTAACCTGATGTGGTGGTGGTTGAGGAATGCGAGGGAGATGACGCCGATTGGAAGAGAGAGAGAGAGACCGCTAGGAAAAGGGTGACGTTGAGGTGGATGGCGAGAGATCTGTGTCGCCGACAACCGATTGAGGTGGAGATAGTATTGTAATCGGGAGAGATGGAGGCGGTTATCAGTTTCATTGATTAAAAACATAAATCTATTGGAGGGTAAATAAAAAGGATACGTGAAAGATTTTTTTTGATAATTTTTAATGGACAAAATTGTCCTCACGTTAACAATCTAGTATAATGCAGACCGTAGATTTGGTCCCTTATTCTCACAAATAATTAGGTTCCTAAATGAACATCACTCATATATGTTAGTGAAATGACCTTGTTAGTTTGAATTTGATGAGACAAAGTAAAGCTTGAAAGATAGTGTTTAATATGTTGAAAATGAATTATGATACCCATCTCAACTCAAGAACATAAATAGAGTTTCTAAGTAAGTTTTACATAACTCAAATGACTTCTTTAATGAGTCCATGAGTTTCTAGGTGTATGTATATGTGGAAAATCAAAGATTAGCTCAAGAACTCAACTTGATGAGTTTCAAGCTGAGTAACTCAGCCTAAAGAGGAGTTAGTCGAAAAAGAGTTTGAATGTGTTTTAAACTTATAACTCTCTATCTACGGTTGGATAAGAAATTCAAGTTTGAAGATTTAAGATTGGAGATCAAGTTTAATTATCCAATGTATCTATTCGAATGTATTGATTAGTTTAGTTTGAATTAGTATATTAGGATAAGTGTTAGTTTATTAGTTTGAATGTTTATCCGTAGAACGGGTATATAATCTAATCTCATATATGTTTAGAGGTTACATGCTTTGTTAGTCTAGCAAAGACCTAGTTAGTTCGTCATTATCTTGATTAGTTAGGTATTCATAGAGCCAAGAATCAGCAAAACAACATATAGCAATTAGTTTGTGAGATTGACTTAGAGAGAGATAATTTGTAATCAGTGAGTTAAATTAAAGTTTCATACCGTTTTTTTATTAAAAGATTGTTTGATTAATAAAGGCATTCGACTTTATTTTGATTTGTTCATTATAGTCTGAATTATGTATTCAGCCCCTTTCTACCGACTTGTATCAGTTTGTTGGTTACCTTAATTAGAAATAAAAAACTAGTATCAAAGCACAAGAATCTTTCATAACTTAGAAGATCAAGATCCTTACAGAAAAAAGTAATAAAGTCTACAAACAACTTTCCTCGTATAGCTTCAAAAGGTTGTCCCATATTTCATTGATCAAACTATCCTATGTGGAAGTTTAGATCCATGCTTTTTCTCAAATCCATTAACACTAAAATACATGAAGTGATCAATGATGGACCTATTATTTTCATGACTCCAGCTACTCTCTGGTGGTGTTGTGAAAGAAGTGAAGAAGTCATTGGCATCGAAGATAAGAAAATATATGCATTGGATGACAAGGCTCGGTGTATATTCTTGCAAATGCTGTCACAAACCTTCTCTTTCATGGGATTTTTGTTTTGGTATAGACGTAGGTCGGTGTACATGTCCACCACAGCCGCATTTGCAAATGTGCACATTAAATGGCTTTTGTTCTAGCACCTAGGTGCACATATACACCGTGAAGCACGTTTGCATATGCACAAGTTCATCTTGATGCACATGAGCAACTCAGTGGGTAATCCAAACATATATATATAATTTGAGTTTTAGATGCACTTGATAAAAATTCCAGTAACATATTTTGGAAATCAAAACCTAAAAACAAAATCTTGTCGACACCTACAAGTCTACAACGCAAACAAAAATCTAAATCCTAAAAACAGAATTTAGGAAATTATGATAAGCGTATAATCATTTATGCAAAAAACAACCATAGTTAATCATCAAACTCAACATGTTTAAATCTCTCAATATAAATAATAGACTAAGTTGGGTGATTTCTATTAAATAATCTTATCCATTCATTTTGGTAAATTAAATTTCAACCATCCATTTAAATTGAAAATTTAATTTGATTTTGACTTGTAAGAGTGAATTTTTTTTAATTTGAATCAAAATTATTAGACATAATTTCATATATGTCCTTATTAAACCATAAAATATTTTATTTGTCCGTCTTAACTTATAAATATCTATTACAGTATTACCCATTATAACATTTTAAAAAATCATATTTAACCAAATTCTTAGTTTTATCATTTTAAAATATTGGGCAAACTTCTTCAAAATACAATGAACTTTGGTTTAGCTACCATTGTATACAACGAACTTTTTTTTAAAAATTAATACAATCAACTTTTATGACTCATACATTGTATACAGTGGGTAACTTGTTGAGCACGTAATAGGTCATGTGTTGATTTTCTAATATTTTTCCTAATTATTTTTTCAATTTTTGTAATTATTTGTTCTTGAAGATGAAGAACATCTTCAACCAATTAAAAATTATTTGTTCTTGGAGATGAAGAACATCTTCAACTAAACTGTCAAGAACACAATCTATATTGAAAATAATAACCCCATAAGAACATATAAAAAAACAAAGAACATCAAACAAATAAATACAAACTAAATAAAACAATCACATGCAAATGAAGAAATGTCAAGAACATAAATGAAGGTTTCAAACTTTAAACATGAAACTTAAAAACATATCAAATGAAGAAATAAGGAATCATACACATACGAAGAAATCAGAAGGAAAGGAACATAAATGAAACCTAGATTTGTAAATAAACCAGATATTAAAGCTTGTAAATATACCAGATCTTGAAGATTGTAAAAGCCATAAAAGCCCTAATTGAACCAAGAAACCATAAAAGCCCCAATCATCTCAACAATGACTTCAACAAAATCTGGAAATGAAGGCGACAATTGTGGTGGTTCAACGCAAGAAACCCTAATCACGATGGCGATTGTGGATTTTGAAGGCGATGACTCTGGAGGTTGTTTGAAGGTGACGTTTGTGATGGTTGTTTGAAGGCGACGACTGTGATGGTTGTTTGAAGGCGACGATTGTGGTGGTGGTTCGAAGGCGACGACTGGTGGTAGTGGTTCGAAGGCGACGATTGTGGTGGTGATGGTTTTGAAGGCGAAGGTGGCGGTGGTTTGAAGAGGAGACAACGGTGGTGGTGGACGGAAGGCGACGAAGGTGGTGGTGGTTCAAAGAGACATCAGTGGTGGCGTTTGAAGGCTTGAGACGGCGGTGGTTTGAGATGGCCGGTGTGTTTGAGATGGGCAATGTGTTTGAAGGTGTGTTTGACCAAGTGTGTTTGAACATTTGAAGGCTTGAGATGGATCTTGTACAGATCTTCAAAGGATTCTTGTAAAAAAATCAGAAAATCAAAAGAAAATTAAAAAAAATCAAAATAACCGGTTGTTTACCAGCATTTAAAGGTGACTTGTATACAATGGGAGATATAAGAGAGTTTGTTGTATTTTTTTTAAAATTTTAAAGTTCGTTGTATACAATGACAACTTACCAAAAGTTCGTTGTATTTTGATGCAGTTTGCCCTAAACTAAATTGAGTAACTATTAGATATAGTTAATAATATTCTTATATTCTATTTTAATAACTAAACTTTACATATTTAAGAAAATTAAAGTCAATACAATTTTTTTGAAAGTCGAACCAAATACAAATTAACTTAATTATTAAAAAATATTTTCATATATTTTTTTTCAATTATGGAGAACAAAAAAGTAAAGGAAATGGAAAAAAGATAAAGAAAATAGACATATCATCAAACGAAAATTATTCGTTGTCACCGTATTACATGCATATTATACATTTTACGTCTTGAAAACAGACATGTTAACGAGTATAAATTATTTGTTGCCGCCAGATTGCGCGGGTATCATGCTATATATATATATATATATATATATATCAACACAACAGAGACAATGTATGAATATTGATGTGCAAGATATGTAAAGCAAGTTAATATGAGTAGGGGAAGAGAATGATGACACTCCGATATATAGTGGTTTGGATAAATATCAACGAATTCAACCTACGTCCACTCTTTGACCTTTAACCAAGAGTTTGTCTTCGGTATCAATATCCATCTTAGCCGAAAGAGATCACTGTTACAATATCTCACCAAGAAGGTAGTGATCATCTTTACAACATCTTACTAATTTCACAAGGTGATTATCACCTTACACAACGTCTGACTAATTTCCAAGGTAATGATCACCTTAAACATGTCTCACTAGTTTCAGAAAGTAGTGATCACCTTAACTCCCTAAACTATGACTCCTCACCAAACACTATAAGTGTTAATATTTCAACAACTTACACACAAGAGTGAAAGTGTAAATTTAACAAATTTCTCTCTTACAAGATATAAATGTGTATAATAATGAATGATTAACCCTTGAAACTCTTGACCATTGCTCTTGGTTTTGAGTTGTTCGTTTTTAGATGAACATTGTTAACAAAATCAAGAAATCAAAATTTTGAACTTGAAAGTTCACAATATTTGAGAGAGAGTTTAGATTGACAATATGTATGTAAAAATGATCATACGTGTGGCTTTTTTAAAAGGAAAAACAACTAACAGAGGTTACATTTGGGTGCCCGACGGTCGCACCTCACGTAGGCAACCCGAATCTATCCAAAGTTTGTTTTTTTCTCTTCTGAACATTGTGTCTTATCTGGAAAATCTTTGGAAACCTCTAACTAGCTTGTCTAGAAAGTATCCCCGACATATAAAAAATGGACCACGGTTAAGATTTCGTTGGATTTAGTTTCTGACTTTCCATATTGGTTTAAACCTTTAACCAAAGAGATTGGATGACTCTTTTTTCGAATGTTGGAGATTTGAGAACACAAAAATGATCCTTAATTAAATATTTGAATTACCCAAATCGTTGTTGGTGATTTGAAATTTATAAATATTGATCTTTATTGTAAAATTTTAGTTTTGTATAAAACTTTAAGTGTCTTTTTTTCCTTTTGAAATCTCAAATGGTCATTATTTTAATAATCTTTCTATTCATTTGTAATCAAACGATTTATTGAATTCAAATAGTAAATATTTTGGTCAACTTATTATCTTTGCGTTAAATTGGATTTATAAAGGTTGTAACATATTAAATTCAATACTAAAATTTTAATCACCAAAACATTAAGCTAATACAACTTTAATCTTAGACATCGATTGCACTAACAAATAGAGGTTTAGTTTTCGAATGTGTATCGAAGTTGTCATCTTTTGCTATTGTATATACTCAATTTTCAAAACTATCAACTTCCTAAAACTACCATTTAGTGTATTGGATTACCTGTTAAGCAGGTAACCAATAATTCTGTCATTTTTTATTTATTTTAATGTCCCTCAAATGCCACATGTATAGCCAGGTCAGTAATTTTAGCCACGTCACATTTGCCTCTTATAATTTAAATATTTTCATTTATATTCAAGCCATTTTAACATGAAGATGATGAAGAACACCATGAAGATTACCCACAAAACAAGCATGAACTCAAATAATCGAAACCTAAAAACGAAATTTGTGAACCAAAACCGAATCGAAACCTAAAAACGAAAACCCTAAAATCGAAACAAAGATCTGGAAGCAAAATCGAATCAAACACAAACACACAGATCTGGAATCATAAGCAAAATCGAACTAAACACAAACACACAGATCTGGAATCATAAGCGAAACCAAACCGAAGAACCAAACACAAACACACACAAATCGAACCAAAAAGAACAAAGCTTGAGATGAAGAACTTACCTTATTGGAACCAAGAAGCAAACATACAGATTGAAACCCCAAATCGAACCAAGAAGCAAAATCGAAACAAGAAGCAAAATCGAAACAAACAAATGAACCCCAAATTGAATCGTGAAGATGAACGAAGATGAAGATGAAGCAACACAATCGAATTGTGATGTCTACAGGATTAAACTTACCTTATCGGAATCGAACCAATCGATTTGAGCACATAGGCCCTAAATTTGTTCTAATTCGTAAGTTGCAGTACACATTTGATGGTGTTCTTGAATGGTTCAAACGAAGATGAAGATGAAGCAACACAATCAGTTCAAACGAAGATGAAGCAATATTTGAAATCGACCCTAATCAGTTGAAACCTACGACCCTAATCAATTCAAACGAAGATGCTGAAATCATGTGAATAGGGTGATATGATGAAATGATGGAAGATGAAGATCTGATGTTAAATCCTCTTATTATTATTATTATTATTATTATTATTATTATTATTATTATTATTATTATTATTATTATATTTTTAATTATTTTTAAACAAAGAAATTACATGTCAACACCTAAGTCAGATGTCACGTTTCAAAACTTGCACTACGTTAGCGGGTGACCTGATATACCATGTTGGATACACTAAATAGTAGTTTTTGAGACTTTGATATATTAAATGGTAGTTTTTGAAGTTGAGTACATCTAATATAAAAAAGTAACAACTTCGATACACTTTCAAAAACTAAACCATTTTGTAAATTTATTAGAAATCGGAAGTTCATAAATAACCATGAAAATATTTAAGTTTGAATGTTAGTTTTATAAATCTATTGAAAATCAGAAATTCATAACTTTCCACTTTATATAGTAAAAGCATACATAGGGATATAAAACATTTTAAAAGATTGGTAAACCTATTAGAAATCAGAAATTCATATGTAACATTGTCATCATTTTTTGTAAAACCATTTTATAATCAAATTTGAATTTTTTTAATTTAATCCAATGGGTATATGTGTTTACATAAATAACCATGAAAATAGATAGATATATCAACTAAATGATTTGAATAAATATTTTTATAATTAAGATATTTAAGTTTTAATCAACTAAATCACTTAAAAATGACATTTGATGAAACAACTTATTTCTAAACCATTTAAAAAAATAAAAAGAGATTGATAAAAAATTCTAAAAATAAAATATAACTTCGTAACTTTTTTTAATATATATTAAAGATACTTCCTCGTCATTTATATACATTTTTTTTACTAAATGACGAATAATATTGGTAGAGTAAATGACAAGTAATATTGGTAGAGTAAATGACAAATAATATTGGTAGAATAAAACAAATTGTTTTTTTCTTTCGTTTTAAACTATGACATCTCCAAAACATGTGACTCCCAAATCGTCAAGACTCAAGATCAACCCATTGCATGAATTGAATAGCTCGCAAGGGACCCACACCAGTCAGCATCACAACCGCATTTGAATGCCTATAAATCAATCTCTCCACCACTACCATAAACATCATAAAGAAAGAGCTGAATAAGAAAGATGGAGAATCAGAAGTGGGGTTTCGAAGAGAACCATGACTTGCATGCTGCTGCAGCTTTCACAATCAGAAACATTCTTGAATCCATCATCGGGAATATCGATGAAAAACGAACTGGGAAATCGATGATTCATTTGGGACATGGTGATCCTTCTGTTTATCCTTGCTTTCGAACATCTACAATAGTTGAAGATGCGTTGGTCGAATCCGTTCGATCCGCTAAGTTCAACTCTTATCCTAATGGTGTCGGAATTGATCCCGCAAGGAGGTTTGTAACAAATACTTAATTCCAAAACTATATAAATGGGCCTAGGCTCGTCTATATAATCGGGTCAAACCATAAGCTAGTCAATATATAATTGTTTTAATATATAATATTTTTATAGTTTTAATAGATTTACCTACTTTTAAAAGATTTTACATTCCTATGTATACTTGTCACTATATCTCTAACATATACAAAAGTTTAATATTTCAAGATTCTGATTCTAACCATGTTCTTAATTTAAACAGGGCCATTGCTGAATATCTGTCAAGAGATCTTCCCTACAAGCTCAGAACTGATGATATTTTCCTCACGGTTGGAGGAAACCATGCTATTGAAGTCTTACTAACAGTTCTTGCTCGCCCGGATGCCAATATACTCTTTCCTACACCTAATTATCCAATATACGAAGCCCGAGCAAGATTTAGTCCACTTGAGGTTCGTCATTATGATCTCGTCCCTGAGAAAGGTTGGGAAGTTGATCTTGAAGGTGTCAAAGCATTGGCAGATGATAAAACTGTTGCTATTGTTCTCATCAATCCAGGAAATCCTTGTGGAAATGTCTTTACAGTTGATCATATGAAAAAGGTGTGTTTATTGATAGTAATATATATGTAAATCTCAATTAACATATATATACTTCAGTTGTATATAACCAAAGCCACAGATTGAGAGAAAAGAAACATTAGCCAATTTATGCCTAATTTCATTATGGTCTATCTTTTTTGTCCAAAAATCGAAGATTGCGGAAACAGCAAGAGAACTTGGGATTATGGTGATAGCAGATGAAGTTTATGCCCATCAAGTCTTTGGAGAAAAACCATTTATCCCAATGGGGGTGTTTGGAGATATAGTACCAGTATTGACTCTTGGGACATTATCAAAACGATGGATTGTTCCAGGATGGCGTTTTGGCTGGATCGCGATGACAGATCCAAATGGCATTCTTCAACAAAATGGGGTTTTTCTCTATCTCTAAATACTAAATGTATCAAGTTTCTTTTCAATTCGTTGTCTTACATTTAGTATCATGTCAGATTGCTGGTTGCCTCAAGAGTTGTCTCACAATAAGTGCAGATCCCCCAACTGTTATTCAGGTATCTGATTCCACAACCTTTAGTACGAAAAACTCAATTATCTAATCTCATTTTTTATCCTTGTATTAAAGAAAGTAAATATGTGATGGATTCATCAATGCGTCAGGGAGCGATTCCTAGCATCATTGAGAACACATCAGAATCTTTTTTCTTGAATATCAACAAGTTACTTAAGGAGGCAGCGACCTTATTGTTCGAGAGACTTAAGGAGATACCCCTTGTCGTTTGCCCACATAAACCCGAGGGATCAATGTTTGCCATGGTAAAGTTATTTCAAAACTGCAAGCTTTTTCTTTTGTGAATAAATACTAGGCCAAAAGGTCTAGCTGTTCATTGGTTTTTTTATATATTACAACTATATAATCTTCAAGAAAAGAAATCAATTGACTTTATCAAAATTTGATTGTATAGGTGAAGTTAAACCTATCAGCTTTTGATGATGTAGTTGATGATAGAGATTTCTGTATGAAATTGGCTAAAGAGGAATCTATGGTCCTTTTCCCAGGTAAAAAAAAAAGATTCACCCAAATTTTAGTATATTAGAAGAGGTTAAAGTTAGATAAAATGTTTTATTTTAATTAGGTAATTGTTTTGATTAGCTCATGTTTTATTGATGTATGATAAAATGTTGTAGGTGATGCTGTTGGTTTGAAGAACTGGGTTAGAGTGAGTTTTGCAGCAGAGCCTGAAATCCTTGAAGATGCAATTGGGAGGATGAAAGCCTTTTGCTTGAGGCATGCAAGGCAGTAGTAGCTAGTAGCAAAGTTTATATATATGAACAATGGATTAATGTTTTACATCCAAAATATATGGATGCAATATATATATATATATATAGGGCTAAATAATGAATGTATCTTGATATATATGCTCCATTAAATTAAATTTAGTCAATTGTGGAATGGAACTTCTGCTTTGGATATGTTGTGGACATATTTCCTGTGTTTTTTTGTGGAGATATTTTTCTTTCTATGGTTTCTATTCCGTATAGGAGGTGCATCTGTATTGAAAAATCACTTTCAAATTAAATCCACAAAGGACAAGTGTACGAGCAAGTAGCACTTATTAGATAATGAGTATAGCATCCCTCGACCCAAATTAACCAAATGCCACATAAGCGGCCATATCAACTTTTCTTCTTTTTTCTTTCCCAACCCAAATTAATCCAAACCCAAGTAGCATTCAACCCAAACAACCCAAATATTTTCAATCCTTACCCTCTCTTATACACTAAAATAAAAAACAAATGCTCGGGTGACTCTGGTGTAGGAAAGCGAAAGATGGAACCCGAGAGCTGGGGTAGTGGTGCTCCCGAAGGAGCCGCATCAACCCGATGGAACCCGATTGCTTTCGGGTAGGGCTATACGCTTGCCCTTATAAGTGTTATAAGCCTTCTAACCACAGGGCTTGTAGCTCAGCGGTATTTGGTGTTGTGGAATGTTGCCTCCTCCCTAGAAGTTCTGGGTTCAAGTCCTATTATGGACAATTGAGTAGATTTAGGAGTAGGTTTAATGGATGCGTGTTTGTCGTTCAACAAAAAAAAGCCTTCTAACCAAGGCTGGCCATTTTTTGCCAGCACAAAACCCGACACGAAAAAATTGACACTAATTAGAAATGGGTCAAAAACAGGTTGACATTAAATAACACGAAAATAAAGGTGAAACTATAAATTTATAAAAGAATTTAATACTTAAATTTTAAATTTTGAAAGAGGATTAAGAATTCAAATAAGAGAGTTCATATTATGACAATAAAACCGGTCAAATAAAAGTATGAAACTATTAAACCTTAAAAACTTAAAATAAATAATAAAAGATTTAAACTTAAAGCAATAATACATCATTTACGTATTTGTTATTTTGATTATATGAGTTTGATACTTTGACATTTGACCACATGATAAGTAGTATTTTAGTATTTTGAATTCGTTTTATAATTCTATTTAATGATGAATTATTTTAAATTACTCGGTTGTTTAATAACATTATTCATTGATACCAGGTAGGATGGTAATATGTCATATTTTTTATTATATTCATTTATGTAAGTTGAATAAAGAAGTAAAATCGAAATTCGAATCAAACCCAACAACACCGAATTTAAAGTTCGAATACAAGAGAAACAAACATTGAATATTGAAGTTAGAAAATAATGAGTCAACACAAAACACGATCTGAACCCTACACGAAAAAAGTAACACAACCCAAACCTAACACAAAAATAAATTGGTCGAAAATAAGTCAACATAAAATTGACACGAACCCGATAATCTAAACTCAACTCACAACTAGCTAAAATATAATTTGTTGGACTTTTTTCTGTGCACGCATCACCCAGCATCTGAATCTTCTGACAACCATCGCCGCAGACCTCCGGCAGATCTGATCGAGCCTTCTCAACAAAACACAACCATTCATCATACCTATCCTTTTAGATGTAGGAGTTCGAGATCTTAAAATCGTGACGGTCGGCTCCCTCCTTTCAACCTTTCCGCCGATACAAACACAATGATATACACTTATACACCAACCACCCCTTCTCCTTTCGGTTATTGATTGTTTTTGTAGTGATTTCAGCCTTTTGCATCTATTCTCTTTCAGAAATTTGGTATAGTTGGATGATTTTTTGTTGCATATATTTAGCTTTTATTTAACTGTTTTTTGTTTTGCATCTATTTCAATTTCAGTAGTGTAATGGTTAGAGTATGAGGAGCACCCTAGCTCGCGCGGAATGTTGATAGCTTAGGTGATTATTTGGTACCCAAGAGAATACCACCTCCTATTGACAAGGCATGCTTTTCGGCACTTAAAGAAAAGAGGACAAATGTGAGAAATTATTTTTTTAAAAACCCTTTGAAATATGTAAAGTATGAGTATTTTTTTAGTTTAAGCGTAAAGAAATAAAAAAATGATATTATTATATGAAGCTGATATGACTGGTAAAACATGAAGTCAAATTACTCCCGGTGCTCTTCTTCTATTTTGTTATTGTTCATTGTAGTTTTGAAGTCATGTGGTACTATTTTTGACCTTTTGGGACTGGAATATCGTGTTATACTGTATTGTGTTTTGTGGTGGTTTGCTAATAAAAAATTTTGTTTGCCTTTTAAAAAAAATATGCTACTTGTTTTGATAATATTTATAAAAAAAGAGTGTACAAATTAAAAGTCTATTTTTAAAAAAATATGCCCCTGTTTTACCTGGGTATTACATATGAAGCTTTGAAGAAAAACTCTGATGAGAATTTAGAAAATAAATACCCAGGTAAATTCCACAATTTTTCATGTGAATTTGTAGAAAAAACAAAAAACTAGTAAACAAAATTTTAAAACGTATCAAATATGGTGTATAATTAAAAAGGAAAAAGAATCTTATCATTATAATGTAATTTCTTTGAATTGAGAATGAGTAATATTTAAAATATTTTAATTAAAAAAACAGGGTGAATTGTTAAAAATAATGGAAATAGAAAATTTAAAAAGGTGGACTAGCTAGGGAATGGATTATGGATGACTTGAGCGTGCTATTTTTTATTCTTAATTCATATTTTATCCTTTAAATTTCAGCCATTAGATCTTGTAATTAAAGACCTGCAGGTTTTTCATTCTTAAGTTCTCAAATAAGCATATTCACCTAAATAAGTTTACACCGTAAAACAAAACCGCAAACCTTAATTATTCAAACCACTTTTGTTTGCGTACTCGGTTTTAGAAAAGTATCGTTAATTACAAGAGTAATGGAGACGCAGGCTTGTTTTTTAATCCTCTATATATAATACTCAATTCATACATATCATACTATAAAGATTAAATATAAACATAAAAGAAATTGCCATATGTCACTACGCGTAATTTGCTTGTTATTTACGTAGCGACTTTAATTTCTTTGGGTATAATCTGTAGCTACAAGACAATTATTCCACTTTCAACATGGCCAGGACAAGGACACAATCTCAATCTCTCTCTCTCTCTTCTATATATATATATATATATATATAATATATATATATATATATATTGTGTTTGTGATCAAAAGAAGGGAGTCAGTCATCATAACAATCCATCTTTCTGCCTGACATTTTTACGAGCTAGCTTTAAAGGTTGAATAATGGGGAATAGATACACGCGGAGTTTGGGGATCCATCTCATTTTCGTATGTATTATTTTGGTTACATACACATATACATGTTTGGCTGCTGGAAACATCACCACAGTGACTTGCTTTAAACAAGAGCAACGGGCTCTTCTCAACTTCAAAGACAGCGTTAAAGATGCATCTGGCATGTTGTCATCCTGGGTCGGCGATGACTGTTGCGGGTGGCATAGAGTCCAGTGTGATGGTGTCACCGGATATGTTGAGAGCCTTCATCTCAGTGGAGGAAATGAAGACTACTTGGTTGGTGATAAGGTGAGCATTGCTTTGGGAGGGTTGAGGCATCTTAAATACTTGGACTTAAGTTGGAATTACTTTGGAGGAAGTCGGGATAGGATCCCTGAGTTCATTGGATCCTTGAAACAACTGAGTTACCTCAATCTCTCTTGCTCATCTTTTTCAGGTAATATTCCTCATCACATTGGAAATCTTTCAAATTTGAAGGTTCTTGATCTCAGCTTAAACATATACCCACTACTTGATGATACAGCATGGATTTCTGGTCTTTCATCACTCGAGCATCTTGACTTAAGTCATGTGGATCTTAGTTGAACCAAAAATATTGACACGATTCTTCACATGGTTCCTTCATTAGTAAAGTTAACTTTGTCGGGATGTAGACTTTCAAATGCTGATCTTGGTTCACTTCTTAATTCAAGTGCAACACTTGCCAATATCAAATACTTAGATCTTAGCTACAATTATTTCTATGGTCAAGTACCTCACATTCTTGAAAACATGACATCCTTGCAATTCTTAGATCTTTCATACTTTAATCTTAGTCAGGCATGGAAATCTTTAAACCCTCTAAGCATGATCCCTTCTTTATTAGAGCTGCACTTATCAGGTTGTAGCCTCCAAGAGATGCATCTATCACCCACCCATATTAATTTCAGCACACTTGTTAACATCCAACACCTGGATCTTAGTCGAAATTTATTCCAAAACATGTTTCCATCCGTTTTAACAAACATGACTTCCCTAAAAGTCCTTGATCTTTCTCGAAACTATTTGAACTCATCAGTTCCTGTTATGCCTAACCTTCTAGAGCTTGACCTCTCCGGTAATGATTTTAAGCAGCTTGAGAATGTAGGATTCTGGAGACAGTGTCACCTAAAACAATTGAGTTTGTCATCGAATGGTTTCCTAATGGAGTTCATGGCCGACACACCGACAATTAAATCGGAATGCTCCGAGTACGCTTTGGAAAGGTTGTATTTAGATGCTAGTCTAAATGGTACAATTCCAGAATCCCTCGGAAGATTGGCCAATTTAAGAGGTTTAGATCTATCGCTCAATAGATTGATAGGTCCAATACCTGAATCTTTGGGAAGATTAAGATTATTAGAAGTTATGGATCTATCTGACAATGGGTTAACGGGTCCCATTCCAATGTTTTTAGGGAAACTTACCAAACTTGACCTTTCTTATAATCACTTGAGTGGTTCAATTCCAGAATCCATGGGAAGATTAGCATCTCTAACGAATCTATATTTGGCATCCAACAAGTTAACGGGCTCCATCCCAGCATCTCTAGGAAGACTTGTTTCGTTAGAAGCCTTTTCAGTGTCTTCAAATTTGTTAAACGGGACTATTCCTGTTTCAATTGGGCAACTTACCAATCTCCAATCTCTACATGTCTCTAATAATTTTTTAGAAGGAGAAATTTCTGAAGCACATTTTGCTAACCTTTCGATGCTAAAGGAATTGTATTTAGGTTATAACAGTAGGTTGACATTCAATGTTTCACGCAAGTGGATGCCTCCGTTCCAATTGATAAAGATTTATCTCAACTGTTGCAAGATTGCACAAGGATTTCCACACTGGCTTCGAAGTCAAAGGAGGCTTGAGGGGTTATCTTTGTCTAATACTTCCATCTCAGGACATTTGCCCACATGGTTGCGGAAGTTTCCTGTCATCGGTACCTTAGATCTTTCTCACAACAAACTCAGCGGACCTTTGACTAATCTTCCTTGTAAAATAACAAGTTCATTACTTCTACAGAATAATATTTTCAATGAGTCTATCCCAAGGTCACTCTGTAGAAGTACAGATTTGGAGATTCTTAGTCTTGCTAAAAACAAGTTATCTGGGACAATTCCCAACTGCCTTGGGGATTTGGAAAACTTGAGGTACATGATATTAAGCTCAAATAAGTTGTCTGGTGTCATTCCAAGTTCTTTAGGCCAATGTTCAGCATTAGAATGGTTTAACTTGAATAACAATAGCTTTGCAGGTAAACTACCTCAAGAATTGGGGAACTTAAAATCCCTACAAGTCTTAGATTTAGGTGATAATGAATTCTCTGGAAACATACCCGAATGGATCGGAGAAAAACTTGATAATTTGATGATTTTCAGGTTACACAAAAATAACTTCAGCGGGAGAATTCCTCCATCTTTGTGCAAGAGTTCAGATCTTCAAATATTGGATGTGGCACATAATAGCTTATCGGGATACATCCCTCTTTGTCTAGGAGAGTTGAATGGCATGATTTGGAGTAACAGATCAAATTTTTTGTACCCATTTTATGATCAGCAGCTGATTCAAGTAATGAAAGGTGTTGCTCTTGAATATACAAAAACATTGGGGTTTCTCACTAACTTAGACCTTTCAAGCAATAAACTTGTGGGAGAAATACCAGATGAACTAACTGCACTTCATGCATTGGTAGGTCTCAATTTGTCTAATAATCATCTAAGTGGGGGTATTCCAAACGACATTGGAAAAATAAAACAACTAAATTCTCTTGATTTCTCGACAAACAAGTTGACTGGGAATATCCCTCCGAGCATTGCAGCTTTGAATTTTTTGTGCTATTTGAATCTGTCGCACAACAATTTGTCAGGAAGAATTCCAACAGGGAGTCAATTGCAAACCCTCGAAGATCCATCAATATATGCCGGGAACGATGATCTCTGTGGATATCCATTGTCGAAGAGTTGCTCGAATCACAAAGACCCAACAACAATACCCAAAAACAACCACAAAACAACTTATATGTCAAACAAGACATTGTTTTATGGGCTTGACATCATTAGTGGTTTTGCAACTGGGTTTTTGGGTGTTATTGGAGTTCTGGTATTGAAGAAGCAGTGGAGAGATAAGATTTTCATATTTGCTGAAGCAACCACAGACAATATACTTGTTGCAGTCATAGGCAGAGTTTCCAAGATGAATAAAGGAGGATGAATCGCTAGCATAAGATCATCCTTCAAAAAAATTATGCACGTAAGCTCTATATGTATGTATATATCAAACGCATGATTAATGATTGCTTTTCATATTTTGTAAGGAATTTTTGATACATTTGTGTTTTGTGTGTCCGTTTTAGTTATGTTGTATGGACTCTATGTTGAACGGCAGAACACACGTATTGTAATCTAACTCTTAAATTTATACATACATTTGTTTATTATATGACTTGAACCTATAATCTTTGGGAACACCTAAAACACTTCATACCGGCTACCATTACGCTACAAGCCCTTCGGTCTACAGTTAAGATATATGTTTTCAATAATTCAAATAAATAATTATATAATAAAAAATAAAAAGAGAAAAAGAAAATTGACTATTTCCTATTGAAAATGAAGATGACATTCAAAATCCACATTTAAGAAATATTATAAATGATATCATTATAAATGCAGACAATTCGCTAATGTTAAAGATGACACTTAATTTTTCTTTTTAATACTCATATTGCGTTTATTAAATACAATGATTCGGATATTACATATGTAACGTAACTGGTAGTTTTGTCGGCGCGTTAATGCAGAGTTTAAAATTATATAAATATTAGTAAATTAAAATTAAAGCATGATTAAAATCTTAATAATATTAATGACAATTATATCCAGTAAAATAACGAAAACAATAACTAATTTATTTCAGCAGTACATA
>JAUEJL010056523.1:0-19495 GCA_032274825.1 Drosophyllum lusitanicum | reverse complement strand
TTTTCCCTATTTCAATTAATCAAATTTTCTAGTTTCTATTAGCAGCCTTGAGGGTTTTTTTGTAGGCGAAGCGCATAAGTGCACAGCCTTTATAAGGCCCATGTAGGCGCGGAAAGCGCAAAGCGTGCTTCACTGTATTATAGTGATTTTGACCAGTTGTTTGAACTTTGACCTTATGTTTAACCTACAACAGACTCAGACCTTACCCATGTTGTTCTCTTATGTTTCTCTTCTGCTGCAGTGCTCCTTAAACAGTCAAAACTCATCGTTTCTGATTTTCTTTTGACTAAAGCAGTCGATTTCTGTTCCTGTTCATAGCAACCCATCAATGATTTGTCATTTTGTGTTGATCATTCTGTGATTCACTGATTCTGTTCTTGTTGGCACTTGGGAGTCTTTTTTTGATTATTTTCTTCACTCATCACTCATCAGGTAACCTAGTTCTTGCTAATTTCTGCTCTTGTTAAATCAAGTTCTGTTCTTGTTATCTATTCTTGTTAAATGTTGATCAAGTTTTCTGTTTTATACTTAATTCCTGATTTTCTTTTTTCTTCTACTAATTGTAGTTTTTGTTTTCTGTTTTGGGTTAATCAGGGTTTCTAGTTAGTTTTATGATATGGAATTATGGATTCCCAAAACCAATCAGCGACTTCTAAAATCCCTGATAGCTTTGAAGTTTAGAATTATGTTTGATGTTTGAACATAACATATTGAGATTTAAAACTATGTCTGATGTTAACTATGAAGTTTAGAATTGTCTAATGTTTGAAGTTTGAGGTATGAGTTTTATAATCATGTTTGATGTTTGAACATTAAGTTTAACTTCATTTAATATGGATATGCTATTTTATTTATATATATATATATATATATATATTTTTTTTTTTAATATTGTGCTCTTCATGCTTTAGCTCCGAGACCCTATTGCGCTTTGGTGCGCTTTTTGCTTTTGACAACTTTGCTTCATACTTGGATTTATATCAAGATTTTGTAAATGTACAGAATTTTCTCACTATATTACTTTATAGTTCATTGTTTCTTACTTGTTGGATTTTGTAAATGGATTGACATGGTGGTTTTGTAAATGGATTTATTTTAGTTTAGATGATGATTTTGAATATAAAAGTATCATTCCTTAATTTTTTTTACTAATTTTATTGAGGACTACACGATAGATATTGAAGACAATAATAATAATAAGAGATCGGAGTAAAAAAAAAACATACTAAAACATAAAAGCAAAGATCATCGGTTTGGGATTAGTTCGAAGTGTTCTCAAACCGGCAATTTGTGTTTATATGATTTAGACTCCGCTTCTCTTTCGACTCAACTCTTTTCTCGTTGTTATTGTTTCGAGTTCTACCATGTCTTCTTTGATAAATTCAATTGTTTTGAGACATCTAGCAATGAAACAGTAATTCATCAAATAGAACTTCGTAAAAATATAAAAGATTGTTAAGTCCCATCTAAATCCAAGTATATCCATTTACAACCTCCAACAAGGAGGTAATAAACTATAATGAAAAATAGAGAGGAAGATTCTACCATTATAAAATCTTGATATAAATCCAAGCATTTGTTATCTAACTTTGATAATTGAAGTCTTGCATAATGTAACTCGGTTGTACTTTGTTGGGGACGAGGGTAGAGAGATGTGGCCTTTCATTTGATGATGTTTAGGGTAATTGGGATTACAAGCCAATATAGAAGAATAACTGCTAGGGATGTTGGGTAATGAGGTAAAAGCCTAATAGGTATTCAAATCCACTCGTAGGTACATAGATACTACATAGGGCCAAGGGTTTAGGTTTTTATCTTTTGATTATATTAATAATAATAGAAACCTTATATGGGTTCACCTGATTCCCCAAACTGTAAACTGGTTACCAAACCGGATAAAACTTAGTTTAATCGAATAACTTACACGACTTAACCTAAAATATGGATAAGGATCTTGGTTATAGTCTTACATTTTTTTGTTTAGAGAATGAAATAATGAAAGCATCCCCTGCCTTTTCTAGTCTCTCGTTCTTGCTTGCTATCTAGCTCTTGTCTTAGTGACTCTTCCTCTTTTCTAGGTCTTTTTGAGTAGGAGGATGGTAGATTTTTCATTTGCCAATGAATTGGATCCGCCTCGATTTGATCAATAATGGGATTCTTGGCTAGAGAAAGGTTATGTGACATGGACCGCTTAGACCAACTCACTTTTTGTCGGTTGGCCCACCTAAGATGTTAAAAAAATTGTCGATCAGTTTGATCAAATTCGAAAAGGTCTTTCTCGCTATTCATAATAGTGGAGCTTTCGATCAATATGTTCTCCCCTCCCCCATTTGGGCCGTAGCTCGAATTGAAACCCTTTGTGTTGGTAGGCTTTCAACTCAATCTAATAGCCTACCTATTCATTGATCTTTGAATTCAATGAAAGAAAATAAAGTGTGAAACAGGTGCTAAATGGAGGTTAAGTTAAAAAGCGGAGCATGATACGATTATGATCCATACCAATTGATTTGTGCCAATACTTGTAACTCAAAGAAAGTAGTCAATTAACATGCTAGCATTAGTACTTTGGTAATGATTTTCTATGGATGCATCTCGTGTAGAATATACTAGAAAAGATAACTATTATTATATATCTTATTATAGACTTTAGACTTCACATTCATTATTAAAGTATAATTTTAATTTTTGATGTGGAGATGTTTTTTACAGTGTTTGGATGAAGTGCAATCTTATATACTCGTTGAAAGATCATGTGATCTCGAGACATCAGATATTGCAGCTCTTGAGCCACTTCATTTGGTTAGTTCGTTCGTCTCTTGTTATCTTTCTACATACCAAGTCATTTGTGGAATGCAGCAATTTGACTTTTGTATTTCTGTTTTTTCCTTTCTACTGTTTAGAAGGTTATGCTTCAGTATTACATTGAACGACAGTGCGTTTTGAAGTGTACATGTCATCTTCTTATGCTATCGTGTAAGTTCATAAGCTCTGGCTTTTGTAAATGCTTGTTAAGTATCCATTTCCATTTATTTTTAAATCATGTAAACTACTTGTTCAGTGTATGTTGAAGATGGCTCAAAAGCAGATTCTGCTTTGAGGGAAGTGGTACTGAAGCTGATTTCTAATGGACTCGAAAGCAGATTATTGTCTGTTATCGAGAGTCTATTATCTGCCACTTATCCTGAAACCATGGTATTATACACTGCAATTTTGATTCTTGCTTTGACTTTTGAATTGGTTTCTAGAAACTTTTGGTAGAAGAATATTGTTTATGACAATAATCTGTGATGTGGCAGACGATCTACACTGGTAAAAAAAACAGAATCATAATTGAAGTGTTTTGCAGGATGTGGATGTTTTCACATTATGGGCTGAGGAGATGCTAATTGAAGATAATTTAGTGTTAGATATTCTTTTTCTTGCTTATTATGAATCATTTTGTACATGTGATGGCAAACAGTGGAAGAATTTGTGTTTGCTTTTTGAGGTATATTTCTCTTCTACAATTATATTGCTTTCTAATATCTTTTTTCAATTGTTACTCAAGAACGATTTAAATATATTGAATGCAGAGGATGATATCCGGGTCTTGTAACTTTGGCAAACTGGCTATTTCAACTGAAGCTGTGAAGTTTATAAATCTTGCTAAAGTACAACTGCTACTTATTCTTATAGAAACCCTTTACCTCGAAAATCTTCTTCAAATGGTGCATGATGAGACACCTTTCAGGTTCAAACTTTTTATTTATTATGTTGATATATGGTAATATTTATTTATACTAAAATTATTTTTTTATGTTATTGAATTTAGTAACAGGCAGGGCAATATTTCTTTTGACATGAGTGATATTCAAGACGTGGATGTGATTATTTCTAGCCTTGATGCATTTGAGACGAAAGAAGCGGGCCCACTAATTCTAACGTGGGCTGTGTTTTTATGTCTCATTTCGTCTCTTCCAGAGAAACAGGAACACAATGTACTTATGGTACACCAGTTTTTTAAAGTATTCTCATAATGATCAAGTCTTATTAATTGTAACCATATTTTTGTTTTATATTATTACAGGAAATTGATCATGTGGGTTACGTTCGTCAAGCCATTGGAGCTGCATCATTAAATTATTTCCATGAAATTCTTCACAGTAATCTCTTGAAGGATTCGGAGGTGGGCCATTCTTGAACTTGCCTAATGTTTTTAGTTATAGCAATTATTCAATATTCATTTAACATCACCTAAATTAATTAATTAATTAATTTTTCTTTCCAATACCGTTTTAGGGCCCAATTGCTAGTTCTCGTAGTGTCTTAAGGACATTTATCTCTGCTTTTATAGCGTCCTATGAGATCAGTCTTCAGGTAACTGGTTTTTATATGCGTTGTAGTTTATATTGTGTATTTTTATTTACAATGACTCCTTTATTGTAGTTAGAAGACAATAATCTCAAATTGATATTGAATATTCTTGGAGAAATTTACCGTGGAGAGGTTTGGTTATTCATCTTTTACTGTTTATGATGGAAATTATTGACGAAGGTTAACCGTTGTATTGTAACTTTATTTGAGTTTAATTTTACAGGAGTCACTTTGTGTTCAGTTTTGGGACCGAGATAGTTTCATAGATGGCCCTATTCGGAGCCTGCTTTATAACTTGGAAAGTGAATTCCCCTTCAGGATTGTGGAAATTATTAGCTTATTATCAGCTCTCTCTGAAGGATCTTGGCCTGCAGAGTGTGTGTGAGTACGCAATTTGCTATTCTTTTGTGTTATTGGCTTGTTTTTTTGTTTTATATTTCTTTGTACATTTACGCATACATGTTACATCTTTTTAATATGTGAACAGGTATAATTTTCTTGATAAATCTGCTGGATTGTCTACTTTAGTTGAGTTTAAAGGAAACCTTGGGATTAATAATAATCCAAGAATTGTTGAGACTAGTTTGCCACTGTGTATTCCTGGGTTTGAAGGCCTTCAGATACCTAGTGATACACGAGGTCATGTGTTAAAAGTCATTGATGAAAATACTGCCCTTGTTCGGTGGGAGGTAAAATAAAAAAATTACTTTTTTAGTAATTTTCTATGTTCAAATTATAGTTTGCATGGTGTTAATGTATGTGTACTGTAATCTTACTTGGTCGTTTAATTATTTTATCATTTAGTTTGCTCAATCTGGAGTGCTGGTGCTGCTTTTGCGTGTGGCACAAGAAATGTATCCAGATGGCTCTGAGGAAGTCTTTGTTATCCTTGATTTGTTTAGTCGATTAGTCACTTTTAACAAGGTAAATTGAACATTATTCTCCCTTACCTTTTAATTTGCCAAAATTTGGACCGAAGAAATAAAAAACAATCCCACCATAGCTGGTAAGAGTACATCTTTAAGAAATTTTTGTTAAAGCTGATGTTTGGTTTAGATATTTGAGCAGTATTATAAGCATATATTTATTATTGATTATCTATCTTTGTTATCCTTTTCTGTCAATTCAATAGCATTTGATCCCTTGTAAGCAGGATATGTTTAGTTTTGTTTAAAAAGAGTAATAGATTTAACAGTGTTCAACATATACCCTTTCTCATACATCAACACATTATCGTGCAGCATGTTTTAGAGTATCTTGGTCTATTTATATTTTCCAAATTTTCTTTGGTAATATTGTAATGATACTAAAACTAAATATTAGTTATTTGAAAAATGTTTTTTAATAAATAGACCAGGTTGAAAACAAAGTTTGCCCTAGATGTTGTAATTATGAGTGCATTCCCAAGGAGGATTGAACTCATTTTCTTTCTTTAATTGAGATTTTTCAGGAGTAATTGCAAAACCACTATTTTTATAATCATTTTGCAATCTTTTTATTTGATAATGTAGGTGGATGTGCCATTAATTGCATTTGGTAGTCTAAATTTACTTTCAAAAGTGTTCTTTTTTCAGGCTGTGTGTTATCGTCTGATGAATATTGGGGATACGTTCCACAACAAAGACATAACTAGGTACAAAGCAAACTGTGTTGATGCAATAATAATTGTGTGTCAGCTGTATAATCATTTTTTTCTTTCTTGTTACATAATTAGATATGTATTTTGTTATCTATAAGCAACATTCTGTTGTATTTTTTATTTTAAGGTTAAATGTTGCTGAGATCATATGCACCTTAGTCAAGAATCTATCTCCTAATGCTAGAGGAGCATTAATGATGTCAACATGTGTTAACATTCTTGCTATGATGTTAAATTGGTAAGAATTTCAGGTTTTTTCTTTCCTTTTTTGATGATAGCATGAATAACAAGCCCTGATATCTTTCTCTCCTTGCAGTTCCCCATCTCATGTCACTCCAACTCTTTTGAAGACCAATATATTTGATGTTGCTTTAAGGATGAATCTGGTTAATTATGGCTCTGATGGATTATCAAGGTGTGTTCACTTGAAAGTTTCAGATGTTTGTCACATTTTCTTGTAAATCATATTAATCTTGCTATAGCTTAGCCTTTTTAATTACTTTTATTTTGTTTATCCTTCCTTATACTGCAATGCATTTTCTTGATATAATTAATATCAGCTTAATCAGGGCCCAATACTGATTCGTTCATTGAGATTTCAGATGTGCTTAAGCTTTTCCAGTAAACAATAATATTTAACAAAATATGTTTCTTTGAAGTTTGAACTAAATCTACAACATGACACATCTATTGTTGCCAGTGGCTCGTGGTTGCTTTCTGGAAGGCTTGCAAAATTACTTCTTATTGACTGTGAGCATAATGACAGTTCCTGCCCCCTTGCTATATCAGGCACGTGACATGATCATTATTTGTGCATTTTCAATCTTCTTTATTATTAACAAAATTTTTTACAGTAAAACCAACACTGCTAAACTTTTAATTCCATGGTCTTGTGCTTTGGTAGTGCTGGAGTTCACCATTCAGCTTTTGGAAAAGGGAGTAGAAAATGAATTTCTATTGGATCTTGTTATTTTCTCTGTTCAGTATGTTTTAGTAAATCATGAATACTGGAAATACATGGTGAAAGATTGTCGTTGGAAGGTGACATTGAAGGTATCTCTGTTTCCCACAAATGTCTAGTTTTGTTCTTGATTTGTACTAACTCTGCAGCTTTGAGAAGTCGTGATTATTGATTTTGTTTTCGTTTAATTCGTTTCCTAGGTGCTTGAATTCTTAAAGACATGTATCTTATCAGTCTCGAATTCCCCAAAAATGGTTGAAATTGTTCGTGATTTTTTGCTCTGTGATTCTTCTGTCCACAATGCTCTCTTTCGCATCATCTGTATAACAACACCAGCTTTAGAGGTTTCTTTTGATTTATTTTTATATTTATTAGTTTTGGTTAATGTTGAATCACTTTTATCTGTATCAATAGTCACATCAATTTCTTGCAGAAACTTTATGTTAGCAGACTATGTGATATAACAGAAATCGAAGGATTACAACTAGCAATATGTTCAGTATTGGATATTTTCAGCATGCTTTCTGATATTTCAAAGGTGTGCTTTTTTTTATCAAAATTGTGATGTATGTAAATGTTGAGCAATTATGGGAGAGCATAAACTGATGTTTGGTTTTTACTTTTACTAGGATACATTGCCTGGATATCCAGTTTTCCATCAAGCAGTGTTCTCCTCTGCAACAAAACCAATTCCCGTTGTTACGGCCATCATATCTCTTATATCATTCTTTCGAAATCCTGTAAGGCAATACAAAACATGAAAGTTATTTAAATACATTTTTATTTATTTATTTGGTTCTAATTTTTTGTATGATTTATTTAAAACAGAAGATTCAAGTGGGTGCAGCGATGGCTCTCTCTACATTACTTTTAACTGCTGATGATTTACAGCCTTACACATCTGGAAATGCATGTTTTGGTCTGGATGACAAGCAGGTAAAATACTTTTTTTTTACTCTTCTTTTGTGGTTATTATTTGTATATTTATTTTTTAACTTATTTCAGCTCTTCTATGCATGCTTTCTATCAGATTGCAGATTTTAGGAATTCTATCGTTATGATTATCAGCGACGATTCTTTTTCAGATGAAGATCTCATTGTCAATACGTTTAAAATGCTCGCTTCAGCAGCATATTACCAGGTGATATTTATTTTCCTTTTCATTCATAATTCTAATCAATCAATGTGCCGCTTAATGGCATCAGTTTCATGACAGAATATTTACTCTTTTTATAGATATGTTCCATTATTTCTCAACTCATTTATCTTAATTAGTAGTTAGCTAACTGTTAAAGTGTGCAGCCTGCCTTTCTTGTAGCGATAGTTGATTTAAAGGATAGTACAACCGAAGACAGTTTTGGATCTTTGGTAACCAAGGGAAAAAATCTACTTGATGTGCTTTTAGTGTACGTTAAAAAATCTCCGGAATTGATAAACAGGTACATCTGTTTTAACTCTTACACTTGATATTAGGTTCCACCTCAAAATTTATTTATGTATGTATTTTATTCGGGTTGCAGTCACCCCAAAGTACTGTTAAATGTTTTGGACTTCTTGATGGCATTGTGGCAAGGAGCTTCACAGTATTTTAATATCCTGGAACGTCTGAAAAAGTCCGAAAATTTCTGGAGGCAGTTGTCTACCTGTATCGATTATTCTTCGAGTACAGACTCTTTAATCTCATCATACAAATATCAATGTCAATCTTACATAATGCAAATCATGTCCCTTGAGATGTTTTTGCAGAAAAAGGTATTACAGTCTGAATTTATCAGAAAAGATATTTCAAAGAAAGCTAGTAATACTGAAAAAACAGAAAATGGTCCTCGAGACATATTATCTAGCTGGTGCAAGAGCTCCCTCTTGACAAATCTCATCAATTCCTTTGCTTCGTGTGACTATGATAATGATAAGTATCTTAAAGGGCAGGTACTTGCACTCCACTTTTTTTTTGTAAAGTTAAAAGCTTGTATAAAATATGTTATACTATTGATGTATTCTTTATATATTGAACTTTTGCAGGTTTCTGCTGCTCTGTTCTCTGTTCAAGTTATTGCAAACTTACAGAATGGTCAAACAGGGAGTTTGTCCGTACCGCTAGTTGAAAAAATAAGCATTTTGGGAGAAAAGGTTTTGTTTCTTCTTTTTCCAACTTTTGTTGCACATCTTTTGTTGTAAATAACACCTTCTATTCATATTACAGTTGCACGATCTACCTGCATTTTCTGAGTTGGTGACTCAGTACAGACAACAAGGTTACAGGTACAATTACGTTCATGTCCCTATTTTAAGCCTGAATATAATGTCATTTAATCATTTGGCTTATATTGTAGCTCCAAAAACTTCTACTTGTTTATATCACACGCTGAAAAAGAAATCTAGTTTATACCGTCGATATTCTTTTTTTGTCAGCGAAGGGAAGGCGGCGAAGAGCTTGATATTGAGTGACTTATATTACCACATCCAAGGAGAGTATGAAGGTCGTAAGATAGAACATAAGTTGTTCAAAGAGCTATTTCATTTTCTGTTAGATTCCAAGTTTTTTGAAAGTTACAAAAATAAGAATGCTGGGAATTTGTCAATTCATGCTGATGATATCTTCTTATTCAACCACACTCGTTTGGAAAAGGATTTGGGATTAGATTTATGGGATATTTCAGAATGGAAAGACGTGAAAACAGTCGGACAAACAATGTTGAGTCACATGAAAGAAGTCAATTCTATGTTGCTCCTCAGTAATTGCAAACTTTCAGCTTTGAAGGCATTCGCATCCATGTTACCTCTAAATGAGGATGATACTGTAAGTTCCACAATTCATTTGTTTACTTGTTTATTTTATACATGGTTTCAGATATTATTAACACTATGTTTGTTCATCATGTAAGTCTGCAATTGGCGGTGGATTACCTGAACAAGTAATTAGTTCGTGCATTGAACTTATATGCCAGTTTCTTCATGAAGCCACAGAATTATTATTCCCGTTTACTGATGCTGTTGAAGACGTTATTGATTTTCTCTCAGCTCAAGCAGAATTACTTCTCTATTTTATAAAATTTGTACAGAGAAGATTATCTTTATCCTCTTCGATACTCGTTATAAAAACCACTGGGTCGAGTTTAAAAACATTAAAAGATGTGAAGCCAACATTTGTTGATATTAAACCTGCAACGAAGCTTTTACTTATGGTTCTTCTCACTTGCATAAACTCTATCGATAAGGAGTCTGAGGTATCAGATGTATACTTTTTAAGGCTTTTACCGATTCTCTGCAACTTCATTGAACCAGTTGACTACTGTACCCTTTCTTTGGCTACTATTGATTTACTATTAAAACGTTTCTCGAGCCCTACAACATGGTTCCTGATCATCCAGAAGCATCTACACGTGCAGAATATTGCTAAAAAGCTTCATGATCAAAATTATACTTCTTCGGTTCCAGTGATACTCAAGTTTCTTCTAACGTTTGCACGTGTAAGAGAAGGTGCAGAGATGCTTACAAACACTGGATTTCTTTCGTCTTTGAGAGTATTGTTGGAAGACGGGAACGAATTTGAGAAAGCCGAAAATGATAAGCATGAGCACCAATGGGGTCTCGGGTTGGCGGTTTTGTCGATGATTGTTTACTCGTTACGGGATGGTTCTTCATCTTCTTCTGAAATTGTGGATTATGTTATTTCTTGTTTTATATTGGAGAAATTGGATTTAATATCTTATTGTCTAAACTCACCACACTTTCCTCCCGATACCGATAGAAAAAAGAGAGCTCGTGGACAGCAAAAACAAACGAGTTTAACTGCTCTTAAGGAAACGCAACATGCCCTTGTGCTAATATGCATGCTAGCCAAACACCACAACTTGTGGAGTAAAACCATGAAAGAAACGGATTTACAATTAAGGGAAATGAGTATACGATTACTAGCATTCATTAGTAGGGGTCCACATCTTGGAGAAAGAAGTCGGGTTACTCCATTTCTATGCCGTCCTATTCTTAAAGAAGAGTTCGAATGGTACAAAAAACCGTCATTTGTAAACAGCAAAAGTGGTTGGTTTTCCTTTTCTCGTATGAGGTGTGACATAGATCCCAAATTTACAATGTTTTCGTCAACTGCACTTGTAGTTAAGGACCCGTCAGCTGAAAACATCAATGTTTCACGTCAAACATGTTTCTCAGACATGGCTGCAATTGAAGTTTACAAAATTGCGTTTTATCTTTTGAGTTTTTTGTGTTTGCAAGCTGATGCTGCTGCTAAAAGAGCCGAGGAGTTGGGGTTTGTTGATGTTGCTCAATTTCCAGATCTCCCCATGCCTGATATCTTACACGGGTTGCAGGTATAATGTTGTATTTTCCTGCCAAATTTCGTATTTCCTTTTTTTGACATATGAGAGAGAGATGACACAATTGTTAGGATCAATACTTAGTGCTGTAAATGAGCGTAATGAACTTTACTGATCATGTTGGTTCGTTAAGAAAAAAGTTTGTTGGTGTTTGTTTACGTTCATTCGTTTAAGACAGCAAACAAACATACATGAACAGAAGGATTGTAAGCCCTAGAAAATAAGTTAGCGCCTTACTTTTACAAATGAACGATTATAAACAATCTTATTTTCTTTATGAAAGAACAGGAAAATGGGCGACAATTAGACTCCACGATTCAACAAAATCTAGTAGTATATTCAAAGACGGATTACCACCCTTGTTTGCGAAACAGAAAAACCATCGCCTTTATTATGAGTAGAAAACCAGACAATTATGTGTAAACATAAATTAAGGACAACTTAATCATAGAAGTTACCTGTCGAAAGAGAAAAGAATAACTTTCATATACGAAAACTTAGTCCTTAACATAAACAACTTACACCTAATTTTCTTGTGGGTAACAGCTTTATAATGATACTTTGTTTTGGATGTAATATCAATGAACATATAAACAAAATTATTCCTCTTTTTGTTGAGTCAACTCAGAAGTCAGAACCGTTATGGCTCTTTTTAACATGTTCGTGTTCGACACAGGATCAAGGAATTGCTATTGTTAGCGAGTTATCTGAAGCCAACAGGTTGAAGCAGTTGACACCCGAACTAAAAGATGTCTGCAATTTACTTCTGCAAATAACCGAAAAATGTTTATACTTGGAATTCTGTGTTTCACAAGTTTGCGGTTTAAGACCTGTAATGGGACGGATTGAAGATTTTTCAAAGGAACTCAAATTATTATTTGCAGGTACTCTTTCTTGCTCCATCTTTAAACTAATATCTCCCCACTATTTTTTTTAGTTTTCTTGCTCATTAAGAGTTTAATTGTCGTTATAAAACGCGTGCAGCAACTAAAGAGCATGCCTTTCTTGAAGAATCAGTGAAGTCCTTGAAACATATAACATCTTATTTGTACCCAGGATTGTTACAGACTGAAGGCTGCTTGTGATTTATGTATAAGTTTTTTTTGATATGAGGGATTAAAGATTATTCTCAAATAATTTGGTGTCACTATTCTAGGTCGATGACACATCTTGTTGGTCTCTTTTAAAGGGTATTTTAGATATTTAATAGTAGGTAATTGATATGGGGGCACTAGAATAGGATTCTGTGACTTTTGGAGTCAAGGGAGGGTGCTTTTTCTGAATGGTGGATATGTAAAGTGAAATGATACCTTCCTCCATTTTGCAGTTCATGTATTATTATTTATTTTTAATGTAGGAGCATGTATGTTAGTGTTTACTATGTATTTTTGGTCAGAAGTTAGAAAAGATTTTAGAGTTAATTGTTAACTAACCATCAATCTAAGTTTGGTTTTTTTAGAAAAAAGTTGCAAAGTCCATCATTTGCCTACCATTTTTCCTTGCAAGTTTGGTCCTTTAAATTGGTTCTATTAAAAATCTATGTTAAGTGAGGCCATTTAAGTCTTTTATGCTCTTTTTAGTTTTGATTACTTTTAAATAATATTTAATCTTTTTAAGAAAATTATACCACACTTTCATATCTCTCAATCTCTCTCCTGGTCAACATCCCCCTCTCACTCTCCTCTTTACCCAGCTGCAACTAGACACTACTGCCAGTTTGCCACCCAGACACCCGCCTTATACCACCAACACAGTCTACCACCACTCACCATCTTCCATTGCCACCAGAAATTTTTACTACCGTATACAATCACTAGAAACCGCCAACCACCACAACTTGAAACCGCCAACCGCCAACCGCCGCCTACCATCACTGCAAAGTCAAAAACCGCCAAAAATAATCGATACTCATACGCCTAACTCAAGATCCACCACCCAAATTGAAACTTACTATTTGAAACCACCAATCACCGTCGTCTGAATTACCAGAAAACGACAACTGCCGACTACCACCTACTTGAAATCCTAAAAACCCTAAATCACATGGTGCATGATAGTGGTGATGACCTTAGATCTACACATAAATCAAAATCCTAAAAAACCTTAAACTACCTGTAGTCATTATGGAGATGAGTGATGAGAACCGTTGAACAAGTGGTGGCGAAGATGGCAAGCAGCACCGGTGGTGGAGATTGCCCCAGAGGTGGTGCACGATGGTCATGATGCACGTTGATAGAGCCATACCGCCACCCTCCTTGATGTCCGAGGCCGGATATCGCCTCAAAGCCGACGGTGGTGACGAGCGGATTTAGTGGTGGTGAAGATGAGAGGAACTGGTGGTGGAGATGGGAGGTGTATGTATGAGGAGGAAAATGTTATTTAGGGTTTTATCTAAAAAATAATATCTTTTTAGTTTTTAAAATATTTTTATATGAGAAAGGTTGTTTTAGACCGTTTAGCTGCAATATAAAGGGTAAAAAGGTCATTTTGACAAAGTTAACGGAAACCGTTTGAAAGGACCAAACTTGTAAAAAAATGGTAGACAAATGACCGACTTTGGAACTTTCTTCGAAAAAGGACCAAAGCTGCAATTGATGGTTAATTAAGAGACCATTTGTGTTATTTAACTCTTGATTTTAATAATATATTCTTGTCAATAGCTCACTTGATATTGAATATGAAAGTATGGAACCACCTCTTTCTTGGAAGGCATATGATAAAGAATATGATGGTTGTGGTGTAAAAGATGGAATTTTGACCATGTTCAAATCATGATAAGCTTACATAGCTTTTCCTCTAATCAAAATGCAATATGTTTGTTTTCTTATATGTAAAAAGGCACAACAACTTTATGCGTTTTCTTTTTTCGAGTATTTAACATTTTGTCGCATACTCGGCATCGAACATGAAATGATGCATTGGTCAAAATGCTTGGTTAAGAAAAAGAAGGTTGACATTATTATATATTGTATGCTAAATGCTAAATAAATATATATATATATATATATATAGGGAAATGTTCATTTGGGAACCGTTTTTATTGCGAGAATCGCGAGAACCAATCTTAGCCGTTCATTTTAGATAATGGAATTCATGGATGAAGAACATGGGGGGATTGAGTGTGGCAGGATGCATGTAAGGAATTCATTGGTGGACAATCCAATTGAAGAGGGGGAATTCATTGGTGTATGCATGTATACATCTCATGCCAAGACCATACAATGCATGCCCATACTTGTACCAAAATACATTTGGGGATTTATAGAGAAATCAGAAAGCTAAACATGACTCGAAAAACAATAAAATTTTCTTTAAGGCCAAAAAATTGCCCACGATATGCTTCACGACCCCTCATGGCTCTTGAAGCCCAAAAGCTTCATGACCGATCACGGGTCAAAAGCACTCGTGAAGCCCAAAAGCCATTTTCACAACCAGACCTCAAATCACACTGGTCGTGTAGCCTTCACGACTCGTGAAGGGACTCTTCACGGCCCGTGAAGGCTCACTTGACAGTTTGCAAAACTTTCAAAATCGATTTTTGAACCATTTTGTGCTATAATCTTGTAGCAATGGCTTTGATACCACTAAAGGAAATTCATGCATGCTAGAATACGCATGAGCAACGGAAGCACAAGGTACAAAAATGAGTTTTTGGGTATTCAAAAACCGCATGCAAGGATTCCTTTTAGGGATCTCTACTACAAAAGAAGTATAACAACAAGAAGAATAGAAACAAGAAGGACTAAGGACAATACCTTTGATATGATGGTGTGGAGGATGTAGATGAACCCGAAATGAGCTACTCTAGTGGTGTTCACCTTAAGTGAGCAAGACTCCCTTTGCTATGGCCTAGAACTCGACTTCCTCTTCCAGAACCAAGCCCTTAGGAATTTTGATCACAAATGAATAGAACATTCAAACTAAGATTAGTAGTCAACCCAAAACTAGCAATATTACAAATGATATTTTTATATAATTATATACTGTAAGCATTATAGCTTTAAGCTTCGCTTTAGAGAGTTTTTATGTAAGACTAGCAATAGACTCGTGGGATCACGGGTATTACAGAAGTAAACCTAAAAAATATAACATCATACACGAAATATTTTGAAGTACCAAAAATAGTAATTTTGTAAATAATTTGAAGATATGTTATGACATAATCAATTAGCCACAAATTGTTATTATATAAGTAATTTAGATAAGTAAAATCTTATAAAAAATACTAAGTCTACATATACAAAGATATAAAGTACGTACATACGAAGTAAAACTAAATTTTTGGAAGCACTTCTTTATATACTACGTTTGTAGTTTTGTCTGTCACATCGTCGTTGTCACAAATCAAAACTTGCACCCCCTTTTTATTTTTAACACGTGACACTGCGACGTACAATTGCCAATATGTAAAAACAGGTCTTCTGAGGAATAAGCCAACAATAGAAAGAGACTGGCCTTGACTTTTTTAATTGTCATGGCAAAACAATTCATCAGAGGAAATTGTCTTCGCTGTAACTTGACTGGAATTTTTGTACATGATGGAATCATTTTCATTCTAGGAATATACTCAATATTACCAACATTCTTTCCATAAATGATCTTTACCTCGATAATATGTGTACAAACACGAATATCTTGTAGCCTTGTTCCATTGCATAACCCTTCCGACTGGTTGATATTTTGAAGTAACATTACATGAACACCAACCTTTAAAGAAAGTTTGTAGTTTGGGAAGTATGATACTTTTAATGAGTTAAGTACCTCCGGAGAATATAAAGATTCTTCAAAACTATCCGACCCTCATTATCAATTTTTGAAAGCATGTAATCGTTTAAATACACCTCGTCATTTGTTGGCACCAAAATTGCGCGATCCTGAAAATAATTTTCATCATAAAGATGATCACTGAAGTAATCAAAACATCTTGAAGAAACTACATATCAACTTCTCCATCATTTGACCCACCAATATTTCTCCGATATCTAAGATCCAATCGGCAAATTTCTTTGTTTGTTCAATATCTTTAATATCGTGTTAATAGTCAAATTAAGAACATAACAATATTTTCATATATAAGATGAATTCAATGAAGTGTTAACGATATATTCTCTTCTTCCTTTAGGAATAATAGGCAGACTTTGTCTAAAGTCACCTCCCAAGACAATAAAATTCCACCAAAATGAATCGTACCGTATCTTGGATGAACTTTATCTCTTAACATTCTGTCAAAAGCTTCAATATGCATCATTGGAATCTCATCTCATATAATAAGATTAGTTTTTCTCAACAAACAAGCCAAATTACTATAGTAAGAAATATTGCAAAAAGAATCTTCGTTCAGGTTAACTGAAATAGAAAACCTTGAATGAGCTGTCCTACATCCTGTAAGTAATAATGAAGTAATACAACTTAAAGCAACATTTATTACTATCTTTTCTTCGGATGAAAGACCTGCAGATAAGATTTTTCATAGAAAAGTCATACTAGTACCACCGTATCCATAAACAAAGAATACACCACATTTACCTTTGATAACAAAATCGATTATTTTATTGTATATAACGTTTTGTTCTGTCAACCCCGCTCTTGCTTAATCTTTATAATTTTTTCCAATTTAATACAACCCATTGGCTAAATTGTAAAAAATAAATGTTATTTGTAATACTAAGAAAAAAGTTAATGTAAAAGTCAAAATTATGACTTAAAGAATGGTTAATGTATTTACCTCAAAGATCAACTCATTTGCTTGAATTCCAAGCACAACCAAATGTCTTTTTTGATTTGGATTACATTGTTGCTCAACAACCAAAGTAAGTCTAAGGAAGATGAATCTTTTTCACCAACATTGAGGCTAGAAATAATCAAATAAATAAAAAAAGGTCACTTGAATATAAACATGACAAATAAAGTGGATTGTTAATTAATGTTATACAAACAATACTTCTCCATGAATTTATGAATTGCTAGTATATCTTCATTAATAAAGAGCCTTGACCAAAAAGAGAGTTTGAAACTTGAGAAACGCCTAACAATATAAATATACAACAATAAATATTATATCTTATCGGAAATAACGAAGAATTATAGAAATATTAAGAGAAACTTTACTATTGAAGATGTCGAACTTTGCAAGTTGTAATAAAATTATAACTGGATTGTTAGAATTCTTGTTCTCTTTTATAAATTTCTGCAGCTTCAATGCATATTCACCCTGTTAAAATTAAAAATGTAGAAAAGCCTTTTAAGGCATAGAAAAGCCTTTTAAGGCGTGGCCTATATATAGGCTTGAGGCGCTTAGCCTTTGTACGCTTCACCACTTTGACAATTCCAAGATTGCTATATCATTATTCAAGGTGTAGTGTGTGTTTTCTCTCATATCATCTTCTCTATACAATCATACTTGAAAGGATCAATCGGGACTGCTTTCAATTGGTATCAGAGTCAAACTTGATCAAAGTTGGCTCATGATTGGGTGAATCGACGAAGAACAAGCAGAATCGAAGAAGTAAGTGTTCAATTTGAAGATTATGAAGGTTTGAGTGTATTTTGTGTTGAATTTGATCCCATTCATCTCTAAATCAATTCTGAGTTCGCAAACAATCTGATATGATTTGATTTGGATCATAATCGATTGAGTTTTTGAGGTTGTTCGTGAAAACTCCTACGGTTTTTGCTTCTAAAGTATATCATATTTCATGAGGATGATGGAATCATTGGGATAGTATTGATCTACACTGAATTGCGAGCTAGAGGATATAAAATTCGAGTGCTTCTTCATTGGTTTTGATAAGAATTAAAATTTCAGTCAAGAACACTTGAAGATCATGAAGAATAACCTAGATCTGAGTTTTTGATTGAAATGGATTAACATTCCGAAGGTTTTGGTGTTTTACTGTTGATTTCGAGCGGGTTAGTTATTCCTTAGAAGACTTCGAGCTTGGCAGTTGAAAACAGATCCCTAAAAATCCTGAATTTGTTACTCATAGCACACTTCGAGAAGATCTAATCCTCGAATTCGAAAACAACACATCTCGAATTCGAAGTCTCTACCCTCAAAGTTCGAAACCATTACTACAATATCCAAGTTCGAAACCCATTCTAGACAACTTCGCATGCGAAGTCTATTAAAGTCAAATCCATTCTAGATAACTTCGAGCTGAGTCCAGAATCCTTAAGTGTACTTCGAGTTCGAAATCCACTTAACACTCGGACTTCGAGCGTGCTCGTTCCACAAATCCTTTTCAAATACGAAACTCCTTGACTTCGAGCGTGTTCTCCATTCCTAATACACTTCGAAAACCCAGATACACTTCAAAGATTTGTCTTATTTCGCATTCGAATATCATTTATTCGAAATCTCTGAATCATACCTTCAAATTCCGAATACAACAGTTCCATTCGAAGTCAACTGCAAAGTTAACTTCGAATTCCTTTTTATCTTCGAATACATCACTTCGAACCAATACTTCGAACACATTCTCATCTTCAAATTCGAAACTCACTTCAAACAGATCTCTAATACGAAAGTCATCTAAAAAGCTAACTTCGAATCCCAATCACCAACTTTTCAAGTTAAAGATCATCTTTCAAACTTTCAAGTATTTGAACAAAATGTCAAGTTCCAACGAGATTTTAGCCATTGGCACAGACTCGAAACCCCCTGTTCTCTTCCGTAATGATTACTTAGTATGGAAAGGGAGGTTTATGGATTTTTTGGAACACAATGAGGTGTATGGCGAGATGATGATAGATTCATTTCCCAACGGAGATAAGAAATTTTACCGAATCCTTGATGCACAACCCGATAACAATCCTCCAATTCCTGGTGTGGTAAGAGAGAAAACTCCCGATGAGTTGACCGCTACAGAGAAAGAAAGAAAGAAAGAAAGCAGATAGGCTTGCTAAGTGTTATCTAAAACAAGGATTATCCTCTGAAATGTACATGAAAGTGGATAGCTTAGAAACGGCCAAAGAAATATGGGACAAAATCAAGAGACAACTTCAAGGGACTAAGCAAGGAGAGCATATAAAAAGAACACAACTCGTGAACATGTTTCACGAATTCACTGCTAAAGAGAACGAACTATTAATTGATACTTACAGTCGTTTCTGCAAGCTCCAAAATGAGCTAAGAACCAACAAGGTTGAAAGAACTGATCTTGATATCAACTGTGTATTCTTGAGAGCTCTTGGTCCAGAGTGGAAGGA
>JAUEJL010056512.1:0-19495 GCA_032274825.1 Drosophyllum lusitanicum | reverse complement strand
AAGCTTCGTGCTTACGGTTGTTGTTTAACCTTCTTTTCAGGTGATGGCCACGGCGGGGCTCCAGCACGCGGTTGATAACTCATTTTCCACAAGCTTCCGCAATACTTTAACTATTCGAACTTTCTGATGTATTCCAAAACTATTACAATTAAATTTAAGCTTTTATGGGTTTTCACCCTGGGTTGTATTCTAAGTTATACAATGCTTTATTTATGGTAGAATATTAATTGTATGCTTTGGCATTTGCTTTAAAAAAAATATATATTTTGGGACGTTACATTTGTACAATTCGATTATTAATCCGTCATGCTTCAAATCACCTTCCATTTCAGTTGATAAAAATATCACTCGTCTAGCATAAACTAAGTTCATTCAGCTTTTTTTATCGTGTTGAGAGATGGCTGCTTCGTCTCGACCGAATTGTTGTTGTAATGACTTGTTTTTTTCAAGTTGCTCAATGAGATCGACATTGATTGTAGTAGTATGCGAGGATGTGTCCAAAGTTGACAAACTACGTTGAATTTTATCCTTTCTTCCTCGTCCAAGAGGGTGAAAAATAGGATCGTTAGCAAATACCTCGTAATTGTAATCCTTGTCCAGATAGACAATTCGTTCGTCTTCCATATATCGTAGTTTTTTTTCTGCAAATAAATGACCACGTCGAAAGAATCGGCCACTTTATCAACTCTTTTAAAACCTCACACACTTCATAGAAAGAAAATGACTTTACCGTCACCTCGGTGTATAAAGTTAGAGCTACATTTTATATTGAGCTCCACAAAATATACACAACCTAAAACAAGATAAAATATTAAATATGTTAAAAATTATTCTCCAACGGTCTAAACACTACCAGTTTAATAATATCAACTCTTTTAAATAAAAAATGTTTAGTTCACAAAAATATATAGAATTTGTTAAGTTTTGTTATTATGTGTATCAAACTTTCAAATTTGCTTTTTAAACCGGTTACCTATGCAACATGTATCCTTATAATTTTTCTTATTTTTCAATTTTTAAATAAAGCCACGTCAATATTTAACCGTCACGTCAGTATTTAACTGCCACATAAGTATTATATTCAAAAAAAGAAAAGCAAAAAAACTTTTGCATTTTCATGTTTATCATGAACAAATCCTCAAACAGAAATCCGTTGAATCAGAAAATGATTGTGAAGAACACACACAAATCTAGGACGAAGAAGAACATGTTTGCGATGAAGAACACATGCCGAAACATATTGATCAATCGAACCATAAATAGCAAAATATGATAAGTTAGATACATATTGGTGAACTAAACTTTAAAAAATTTCATAAAAAACTTCAAACATAGGTTATTTACATGGTTTTTGAATGTATAATCACTTTTAAATACAAACATATATCTTAGTAATTTATTTGTGATGAATATACCAGGGAGATGTTAATATCTTATAGATTGAAAATTAATTTGTTTCGGCTTGATTTTTTTTATATTTTTTCTATTATGAAATGTTTAGTTATTAGAGCATGGTAAATAACTACTCTTATGTTTCTTATGCTATGTTACATCACCTTCACTTCACCCATACTTCAATCCAGAAAATATCCATGTTTCACATACTTAAAAGTTTTTTAATAAAAAAAATCTCTCATCTCTCATCTTTCACCTTCAGTAATGAAAGCGTTATACACATTCAAAATTCTCGATACCGCAGTTATGGAATTGGTGTTGGCCTGTGACACTGGAAGTCACATATGCATACCGAAGGTATGCCGAAGAGCACTCCACATGGCCTTAAAATAATATATAAACGATTGATTTTTTAAAACAGGTTCGAACGTATAAAAAGAAAGACCGTACCAAGATAAAATGAAACACAAACAACGATCAATTATCGATTTAGATAATGTGAAAACATTATGAGACTACATAGTAGGTGCATACAATATGGCAGATCCAACCATAAACGCACATACATAGCAACATCAACACTAGATTGCTTCTCTTCATTATTACATCAATGCTCCAACAGTAATCATGTTTATCAAGCTCATGCCTTTATGTTTGCTCGAGCTCTCGATCAAGACAATCTTCTTCTCAGTCGCTTCATTGACGCTTGCTCCAACACAGGTCTGTTGGACCATGCCATTTCCGTGTTTTCTCATAAGACCAGCAAGGATATTTACCTTTACAACACTATGATCAAGGCATTTTCGAGTAATTCTGGTGTCAAAGATGCGATTTATGTTTACAACGAAGCTCGTATTAGTGGGTTGAGACCTGATTCTTATACGATTCCGTTTTTGTTGAAGGGTGTTGTTCGTTTGGGTAAGAGTGGGTTGAGTTTGGGAAAAGGGGTTCATTGTCAGTCGATTGGTTTTGGTTTCGGTAATTGTGTTCATATTGGTTTGACGTTAATCCAGATGTATGCTTCTAATGGGTGTGTTTGTGATGCAAGAAAGGTGTTCGATGAAATGCTTGTTAAGGATTTAGCGGGTTGGAATGCTATGGTTTCTGGGTATTGCAAGGTTGGTGAGGTTGAGAAAGCGAGCGCCTTATTTGAGCTCATGCCTAAAAGAAATGTGATTTCATGGACAGCTTTAATTGCAGGCTATGCTCAGGCGAACAGGGCTTCTGAAGCTGTTGCTCTTTTTAGAAGAATGCAAATCGATGGTGTGAACCCTGATGAGGTCACAATGTTGGCTGCACTATCGGCCTGTGCCCAGTTAGGTACCTTAGAGCTCGGTGAATGGATTCATGGCTACATAGATGAACATAGCATGCACAAAAGTATCTCTCTTAACAATGCACTTATTGACATGTATGCGAAATCAGGGAACATAAAGAAAGCAATTATGGTTTTTGAGAACATGAAGGATAGATGTGTTATAACTTGGACGACTGCCATTGCTGGATTAGCCCTACATGGTTTTGGAAAAGAAGCCCTTGATATGTTTTCTAGAATGGAAAACGCTCGTGTTAAACCAAATGATGTTACACTTATAGCGGTCCTTTCTGCATGTTGCCATGGTGGGTTGGTGGAATCGGGTCGCTGGTATTTCAACAACTTGATTCCAAGATATGGGCTTGAACCAAGGATTGAGCATTATGGCTGCATGATTGATCTACTAGGTCGAGCTGGATTCCTATTGGAGGCACAACAACTACTGAAATCAATGCCTTTTGAACCAAATGCAGCTATTTGGGGTTCACTTCTTGCAGCATCTAGACTTTTTGGAAATGTCAAACTTGGTGAAAAAGCTTTGCAGCATCTAATCAAATTGGAGCCACATAATAGTGGTAACTTTTTACTTAGTTCAAATATATATGCTGCTATGGGCTACTGGAACAAGTCTGGATCTATAAGGAAAGTGATGCGGGATAATGGTGTGAAGAAGATATCAGGTGCGAGTTTCATTGAATATAATAGTAGAGTTCATGAGTTCATTTCTGGAAACAGTTCACATCCTCAGTCAGAGAGAATACTCCAAGTTTTGTCTCTACTAAATACACAAATGATGGTGACAAATATACATATCGAGAAACAAATATATTTATAAATGTACATACTGCTTGTTCCTGTACATATGCTTCCATATATTTACATTATACAAAAGCCCGATGTCGTTAATTTTACTTCCACCTAGAACCATAGTTTAAGATTTGTTAACTTAGCTCATTAAAGCTTGGAAGAAATCATGCTCAAAGCCCAAGCTTTTGAATCCCAATCCTAGAAGAATACTGTTGTACAATATCTGAATGTTTTCTTTTAGGAGATCTGAGAAACGTGTAACATTGGCAGGTAAGTTGTCTTTCAATTCATAGGCCTCTAAATCCCTTGTTTCATTGACTCCATTGAGCTTATCATTCTGATGAAAGGTGTCATTAATGGAATTGCATGGCATAATCTGACAATAAATGTCACATTCGGTGGACGAGTCATTGAAACCCGCAACTGATTTTGTACTGGCAGTAGAAGGGATTGATGAAATGTATTCAAATCTCGATTCTTTACCTGCAAATCTTATGTCTTCCAATTTTCTATTTTTCATCTGTTGCTTAGGTTTACTTTTCTTTACAGGAGTCTGGATTGAGAGAACCCGTTTATTCTCATGTAAGCTAACCAAGTGGTTAGCCTCTGATACATTTATGGAACTGAATTCTGTATCATGGCTACTGTATTCTGTGTCATTACAAACTCCTGAGTGTATCTCATTTAGACCCACCAAGCAGCTTGCTCTTGAAATACTGCTCCCCGAGTAGCTTTCTGTCATGCCTTTTAATGGAAAACTCACAGATTCTGCACGAGACAATGGTAATTGTTTTCTTCTTGCAGGTCTGATGTCTTTCTTGTAGAAAGGTTGATGACCTGTTCCTGATTTTCGTGTGCTGCAGATTGTGGGCTTCATAAATCTTGGAATCCTTGATGATGGGGGTTTTATGGTAATTTCATCTGCAATTTGAGGTTTTAATGATGGTAGTAACCCATCAAGTTTCTCGTTTGAACCTGATGATGTTTTTGTTAGAGAGTCCAATTCCTGATTCAATTTCTTGATTTCTTTCATGAATCTGTCACGGCTGTCTTCAATCTCTTGCATCTCCCGTTGCAGGTTATCCATAACTACTTCCTTCATTGCTCTTGCTCCCTGTTTACAAATCATTCAGCTAGTTTTTTAGATTCCAAAAGTTGAGGAATGCAAGTGAAAAGAAAAACGTAAAAGTAGAGGACACAATTTTGACCCATTTATGTGTAAATGAGTTGATATGAATTATAGTTTTTCTCTAAAAGATCAAATGGATAAAGCTGAAAAACTTGGCTAAATGAAAAGAGATCAAAAAATTTGAGAGTTGCCCAAGTATATTCAAAATGTATCAAACCTCAAAAGTTGATTATTATAATGAAGTAGTTTCTTATGGTAATAATATAGGTTCTGTAATGACATTTAGTGCTTTTATTTAGGTTCACTACAGAAACAAAAAATTGTTTGCCGGCTCACCCTAACTTGACCCATGAAAACCTCCCTCACAAGTTAAGCTGGACTGACCCAAACCCATTACCAATCTATCAGACTCGTCCATTTTGCGGACCTATAGATAAACATATTCATACTTGAAGAGTTGAAGTAATTAGCTTAGGTTTAATCAACTCACATTCGGTTCGGTCTTCCCTAAGTGAATGCTTCTTAATCGTAGTGCGAAATTTAGAGAACATATGGTCTCACATAAATCTTCTTCTTTAGGACTGACATGAACAAGCATTAGGGTTTTTGAATCTTCTCCTGGAAAGAACAACATTAAGAAACATTAAGTTTTAGGATTTTAAGACCGGGGGCAGAGAAGGTCCGGTTTGATTCTGTTTAGGCTGGAGCCAAGAACCGACCGCCCCTAATCAAATCAAGACGAATGACAAAACTTGTCAAGCGAAACTGAATTGGATTAGTTTACATTTTTGTTTCCAAGATTCAAAATGTAGTTTCTTAAACATAATTAAAAAAAAGGATAACGAAACACATATAAATAAGATGTCTGCTAGTATCAAAGAGTAGATTAGATTTGGATCTACCTCAAACCTTGTTGTTATGACTTATACAGTGTAAGAAGTCAGTTTTGCAATGTTCAAGTTTGATTATGAAATAAAAAGTTGAAAACTACATTGAATATCTTAACTATGACTCTATGTGAGTACATGCTATTTTTCATTCATGTAGTATATCAATTTACTAAGTTGGTCCTTAACTTCACTAATTACACTAAAGATTTCTGTTTTCGTCGTTTAGTTATGAGTTTGGTTTCTGATATGGATGCCTTTAGCATAGTTATTATTTCTTTATATATTTGTTTGCTAAGCATAAGGTAACTCCGTTCTAGAGTTTAATTTGAGTTCATAATTTTATATTGTGAACAAATTTGTCCTTAGAGATGTGAAAAAAGATTTGTAGGTAAATTGTATATAGAAGGGCTGCTATATGATTTTCATATTTTAATCAGTGTTTATAAATCATACTGTATTGAGTATAAATCGTCAACGATGGACATCTAGAAGATGAACTACGAGATTGTAGAAGGATTGGCTGTTTCATTTAGACGTTTGTTTGGATGGAAATAAATAATTGGTTGGAAAAGCCGAAAATAATTAAAGAAGACGAACAAATATGATCTCTTAGACAGAGAGTAATTGGAAAACCAAGTATGTCTAATAGACTAATACTGGAACGTTATACAGATGAACAAATTGCTTTGATTGGTAGGGTAGTCATACAATGTTATTCTCAGGTTTTTACCGGACATGGAGTAATGGGATTTTTTTTAGCTTATCATCTTAAACCATCTGGTGGCAAATTTAGGGATTTTATCTTTAATCCTGATCAACGTCTAGAAATGATTGAAAGAAAAACCGTGCAATGGTTGCTTTGACAAGATATTGTGCAAACAGTGATCAAAAGGTGATTACATCAACCGGTGATCCTACTAGAGAGTGGACGGTATACTCATAAATTGCTGCATCACTGTTTTGTTTGTTCACCAGACCAGCTTCAAGTTTAATTAATTCAGGGCGGGATATTGTAAAAGCTACTTCCTGCTATTAGATGTACTATTGTTGCTCTACAGCAGTACAGCTTTTGACCCAACTCAAAAGTCAAAACCTAAGGAGCAAACTTTTGACATAACTCAAAAGTAAGAACCTACACTAGGACGCTATATCTTCAAGAACCAGGGGTTAATAGTACGTGTTCAACATCCAAATTAAGAGTCAAGATTTAGGGCTATATATTTTAGAGTACATCTGATACGAATCAGAAAATAAGCACAGCCAATAATACCAATCGAGAATCAGAAATTGAAATCAAACTTGCTATAGAACTGAAATAAGACAATGATAATACTCAATTCATCCACAATCGGATGATTGATCCAGGGCACAGCCCTCTCTCGATAGCCAAAGGCTACGAGCCAAGCACAAGCCTAAACGTAATATTTTTCTGCCTACTAACAAAGAGATACTGAACTCTATTTATTTAGAAACTACTAACAAACTTAAACCCAATTTTACCCTTTACCCCCTTTAAGTATTTAAACTATGTATTTCCTATCAGCAAGTGATGTATGATTCAGCCTTAACATTATCAGGTTTTTGAAGAGAAAGCCTACCTTGTAGGTGTAGCACGTAAAGATGGTACAGAGGAGTCATTTAGCATTGAAGAATCACTCAAAGAACTTGCACAATTAGCTGATACTGCTGGACTGATGGTTGTTGATTCCACATATCAGAAGTAACATATATCTTTCTTTCAATTTTTAATCATCTTCTTTAATTTTTCATTTTTGTATTTCTGTATCATCTCCATGTGAAACGAGTGTATATTATACGTTCAGACACAGTTAATTATTTTTCTTTTATGATGCAGACTATCTACTCCAAACTCAAGGACATACATTGGATCAGGCAAAGTTGCAGAAATTAAAACAGCAATTGATGGTTATGGTGTTGAGACAGTAATATTTGATGATGAACTCTCTCCAGGGTTGGTGTTTGTTTTAATCTGCTATAAGCTACATGCCCTACGTTTCACTACTACACTTTCAATCACTATTGCGTTGATTTTTAAAAAAATTTATGTGTATACACGTAAAAATATTACATTTATTAATATTATTCATAACTGTCATGATTTTGATGTCATGATGTGGGAGCGAATGCATGAATAATTATATTTGAATGCAAGTGCAGTCAGTTGCGTAATTTGGAAAAGGCATTTGGTGGAAAGGTTAGAGTGTGTGATCGTACTGCTCTCATTCTTGATATATTTGACCAGCGAGCAGCAACACGTGAAGCTGCTCTACAGGTATATTGTTTACGTTAGGTTAAATTATTATTATAATGTGAATTTTATCATGAAATTTATATTTAAATTAATTTCCAGGTTACATTGGCGCAAATGGAGTATCAGTTACCAAGGCTAACAAAAATGTGGACACATCTTGAACGTCAATCAGGAGGAAAAGTCAAAGGTATGGGAGAGAAACAAATTGAAGTGGACAAACGTATTTTACGCACTCAAGTAAGAAATTTTTCTTGCAATATTATTTGTATATGAAATATAGTCACGTGTTTATTTTTGTGTGTTGTGACATGAATTTTCTTGCAGATTGGTGTTCTTAGAGAAGATTTGGAATCTGTTCGGAAACATAGAAAACAATATCGAACTCGGCGTCTTTCTGTACCCGTGCCAGTTGTGTCACTGGTAGGAATAAGTTCTTTTATCTAGTAATATGTTTTGCTATTTTCTATTTTGTGATACTTTTTTAATTTATAGGTTGGATACACAAATGCTGGAAAAAGTACACTGCTGAATCAGTTGACAGGGGCTAATGTTCTTGCTGAAGATCGGTTGTTTGCAACACTTGATCCAACCACGAGGAGGGTACAGGTTGGTAATTCATGTAGAGAACATCATATTGCCAGATTATTGCACTCTTTATTTGTTATAGTTTATTTTTATTTTCTAAAGAATCATAGTCGTTGCTTCTATTGAGATGTTCGCTTAGAGTTATATGGCCCTAAACATGTTTAATAAGACAAAGTGAAACGAGCTAATAATGTTTTACCAGCTTGATCGATAAACAGCAACAGATAGGGAGGACCAGTTACTTCCATAATTAAATTGGCGAGCAATAAGATATAATTACTGATTATTAAATTAAGAAATCAAGAATTGTCTACATAATTCTCGTCTAAGAGTGTGTATGTCAAGTATTCTAGAGTTACAGATTGTTAATGAAAATTAGCAGACTAATTTACCTGTTAAACATGCTTCTTAAAATGTATTTTCAACTGACTAATTTATCCGTTAAACATGCTGCTTAAAATGTATTTTTAATGTAGAAGCATCTTTCTTGTAAGATTACATAAGTTTGTTTTTCTATTCTTTTCTTCTGTGTATGTAATATGTGTTCACTCTAGATGAAGAACGGAAAGGAGTTTCTGCTTACAGACACTGTCGGATTTATTCAAAAGCTTCCAACAACTCTGGTGAGTCCATTTTTTGTGTTCAACTGTATGTCATCAAGACATTAAGTATTTGTCAGCTGATGGTATACATAGGGGTGATAAAATGGGCATTTTGCATAATACGAACGGGCTTCCCTTGAAACGGGTCCTTTTGTTGGTACATGGCAAAACAAGCCACAAGTTCAGGTTGGGTTGTGGTAGCGATCATATTATTTCACAGCCCAACTCTCCCCAGCACATTTTGAAAGTTTACTCTATAAGGCACAAGTGACGCGTGTAGGGCAGGGATGGGATAGTCAGTCAGTTAAATTATTATTTAAGGGTGTTGATGATAGGGTGAGGTATGCATGTTTTCTATTCTGTTGTAATCGGCCTCGTGGTTTGGGCAGAAGGTTACCATAGCTGGTAGCCTGGTACCTTGATGATTGTTCTCTTTATCCATATTTCCATTAATGACATCTTCCTCATCCTCAGTCTCTTGTTAATTGGTTATTCTGGTCATTTTCTTTATCAGGTTGACTCCCAAACACTTATTTCTCCATTCTTTGAAACTTTTCATAAATAATCAATGCATTAATTATTTATGTTTACAATAACAATATTATTACTATAGTAATGGAAATATTTCAATGGAAACAGTCTAGGAGATTCTATGCATAAAGATAGACCTTGGGCACTTTTTACCCATTCGACCCATTCCTACGTTGGCTTTAAAAAGAATAGAAATAAAAAATTGACCATTTGATATAACACAACCTAAATCGACTTATTCATGAGTAACTTCTTGTTCTAGGTTGCTGCTTTCCGAGCAACATTGGAAGAAATATCAGAGTCATCCCTTATAGTGCACGTGATAGATATAAGGTAGGCATTGATCACTAATTATTTTTTCAGATTAATATTATTATATTCTAATTTCGCATTTCTCTTAATTGCAGCCATCCTCTGGCTGAGCAGCAGATTGATGCAGTAGAAAAAGTTCTATCAGAACTAGATGCTTCATCAATTCCTATGCTGATGGTGTGGAATAAGGTGACTGGATATTTTAGTTTTCTTTTTTTTATAATATACAAGTTTAAAACATTAAATAATCAAATACTTTACATAACAAACCACACTTTTTTTTCAAGGTTTTACTAGGATTACTGCATGAATTTAGCAACTGTTTTATAATAGGTAGATAAGGCTAGCAATCCAGAAGAAATAAAGTTAAAAGCTAAGGATCTTGAAGATACAATTTGCATATCTGCTCTTAACGGTAGTGGTTTGGATGAATTCTGCTATGCAGTGCAGGAAAAATTAAAGGTGTTGACTTCATTCGTTTTTTGGCTTTTTGCATAATTTTCAATTATGGTGTATAATATTCTTCTACACAAATTTTTTTTTAACTTGCCGAATATAATATACATCAACAGGATAGTATGGTATGGGTTGAAGCTTTGGTTCCTTTCGATAAAGGAGAACTCCTCAGCACTATACATCAAGTTGGGATGGTTGAGAGAACGGTGAGTACTCAGCACTACAAATATTATAAATATTTGTATGCTTTCATTAATGAAATCTTATACACATTCTTTCGATCAGTGTTGTAAATTTCGAGCTACTCGGCTTGGACTTGCTATCCATTCTTTGACCGACCTGTGTTGGTCAAACCCGGACCAACTCAGCCTAGGTGGGAAGCAGGAAGTCAAAGTCGGTCGCTGTTTTTTAACCACTAGAAAACCCTGACACTCTTTAACTTGATCGAAATTGGATGAAAAAATCTTGTTTTTGTTCAATTTAATGCATATTTGATGGAAAAATTCGAAAATCTTGTTTTTAAACATGTTTATTTTTTTATTTCTATTTATGAACTTATAATATTTGACTATTTGACGTACATATAATTTTGGAATTTTCCCAAAATAACCGATTCGACTATTTGAGTACTCCCCACCTCTGCCAATTACTCGCTACTGGCTACACCCCAGTCAACCGCTCGAGTAGTGCCTAACGTGTTTAACAACATTGTTCCATACTTCCATCACATGCTTAAAATTGTATTTCAATTGGTGTTTACTGGCTGTAGGAATACACAGAGAATGGGACACTTGTCCGAGCCCATGTGCCTCTTCGTTATGCAAGGCTTCTGACTCCAATGAGACAAACATGTGTATCAAGATCTCCAATTTCTTCAGAAGATGACATTTCATTATTATAAAGTGTTCAAATAAACAGTCATTTTTACCAAGCCACTCAAAGCAATAATAATTCTTGCATGAGAGCCTTCAAGAGTTGAAAGGCACGTGTATCTGTAAATACTTTAGCTTAACGCTGCCGTTTAAACCAAAAGTTTCTCTCGGTAATGATATACTGCTTGGATTTTGACTTTCATGGTTTCCTCATGTTACTACGGAACCATCTTGTATCATCAATTTTATTGATTATTTAGTTTGATTAGCATTATGGATGTTATAATTAGCTTATAAGAGTCTAACATCACTGATTATAGACGTCACCGTGTGGAACTGTGAATTGGTTCTAGTTGTGCAGGCTTTGCTACAAGTGGGCCCAGACCGAATATTTGGCAAAACAAAACTGCCCGAAAGACAACCCTGGCTCTATCTGTCGGGCAGTTAAAAATGTGGTCGGCCAAATATATCAATTCTTGTTACATGCCAAGGAAAATATATGGTTAAGAAACCCCCAAATTGCTTGTCCAAAATAGAAGACGTAATCTTGGCCCAGACGAGCCTAGTAAATGCCTATGAGGCCTGCCCAAAAGTTCGTTCTTTGGCCCAACCAGTCGAGATTCAGAGGAAATAAATGACTGACCCAATATAATGTTTGAGGGCCTGAGGCCTTGAGCAGATTGTTGCTTGAAAGTCAATTCTTGCCTGAATCAACTTGCAGAGGAAAGTATGAGGATGAATCCTTCTTTCAGCACAAAAGAGATTTTAAGCTTTGTAACTTGTACCATATGACAACTTGCTAACAAAAGTATAAAGGCTGTAACCACATTTCAAAGATTGAAATTTTCATTTTGTAAAAAAGGCAATGTTTACATAAATGAAATCAGAGACAAGACCGCGTTCCTGAACGTGTTTTTGACTACTCTTTGATTACCCATAGACTTGGTCCAAGAGATTCAGTTTTGGTGTACAGTGTACTGATGCATAAAACAAGGTCTTGATGATCCACTCTATAGATGGTTAACAAATTTGGTCAATGGTGATGACATATTAGCCCCCACATGCATGTGTGTTCTTGTAGCAGGTACATAACTCTAAACCAAACCACTCCTTATTGAGGAGGATTTGGTGAAATTTGTGGTTGGTTTCTCCACATGATCCACCTCTATATATGTATATATATATATCCTCTCACTTCCATGCACTCAGATCACAAAAACCTACACATCAATGGCTTCTTTCAAGATTCTCTATGCTACTTCCACCCTACTGGCTTTACTTTTATCCTCCACTCTTACCTTAGGTTTCCCAGGCTTCAATTTTGGGTGGGGTCATGGTAGTGGTGGTGGTGGAGGTGGTATTAGCGGCCCTATTGGTGGTCAGAGAACTTCTGGACTTTTCCCGGGATTCTACAGTCACTCGTGCCCTCAAGCTAACGACATTGTCATGTCTGTTCTCGAGAGAGAGATCTCCAAGGAGCCAAGAATGGCTGCTTCTTTGCTTAGGCTTCATTTTCATGACTGTTTTGTTCAGGTTAATTTATTGGTCTCTTTTTTTCATAGATTATATCAGAAAAGATGCTAAAAGAGTTTTGTGATTTTTCAGGGATGTGATGCATCTGTCTTGTTAGATGATCACCCGACATTTGTTAGTGAAAAGAAATCTGTCCCCAACAAGAATTCTCTTCGTGGATTTGAAGTGATCGACGAGATTAAGTCTAAACTTGAACAAGCTTGTCCCGAGACTGTTTCTTGTGCTGACATTCTTGCCCTTGCTGCTCGAGGCTCCACTGTCCTAGTAAGCAATCAAACTTATATTCTCCATTGACTAAAATATCCTTTTCGTTTCACTAACCAACCAATAATACACTGTCATAAACTTGCAGAGTGGTGGACCGAGTTGGGAATTACCATTAGGAAGACAGGACTCGAAAAAAGCAAGCCTCAACGGGTCAAACAAGAACATTCCACCACCGAATTCCACGATCCAAAATCTTTTGAATTTTTTTCAGCGCCAGGGCCTCAATGAAGTTGATCTGGTCTCACTTTCTGGTCAGTTAAACCCACATATCGATATCGGCTGAATTCAAGAATCTCAAATGAAAAAACAGTGAATTTGACATAGAAGCAACGTTCTTTTCAGTCATCAGTTTCCAATTTAGGCTTTTTTTTATATGCTTACTCTATAAAACCCATGTTTTTTTATAAATATTTTTTTTTGATTTTTCTTGTAGGAGCTCATACAATAGGGATGGCACGATGTACTACATTTAAGCAGCGTTTATACAATCAAAATGGAAACAACCAACCTGATTCAACTCTAGAAAGAAACTACTACCATGACTTGAAATCAGTATGCCCGAAAACAGGTGGTGACAATAATATATCACCATTAGATCTTGCATCACCTGTAGCATTCGACAACACGTATTTCAAGCTCATTATGTTAGGAAAAGGACTTCTTACTTCAGACCAAGTTCTTCTGTCTGGAAATCTTGGAAAAACTATGCAGTTAGTGCAGGCTTTTGCAGATGATCGCACGCTTTTCTTTAACCATTTTGCTCGATCAATGGTTAAAATGGGAAACATTAGTCCCATAACAGGTTTCAATGGTGAAGTAAGGAAGAACTGTAGAAGGGTTAACAAATGATATCGATATCGTGTTTATGTTTATGAAACTAATGGGCTAGCTGTGTTGAACTAGTATGTAATCCATCTGTTACTGTGTTAAAAATGAAGTTTTTTTTATATAAGTTCATGTTTCATTTTCATTGTTTTTGTAGCTTTTTATATTTCCCATATATACGAGTCTGGAATCGAGGCCATGTTCGGGCTGCTCTCAGTTGACGGAAACGTTTGCTCAGCACAAGAAGTTTCTCCTTTTAGAAATGAAAGAACCTGTAAGACTCGGGCAAAAGGAACAAAAGAATCACAAGAATGTTTAACGTAAACTATGGGCTGTTTGGGATTGCGGATTAAAACTGTTTATTACGTTCTGATACTACAGATTAAACAGTTTTAAGAATGTTTAGCGTAATACGCAGATAAAAACTTTTAAAAACGAATCCCAAACGCTCCGTTAGATAGGCTTTTAACTTCAGAATTTATTGAGATGATCTAGAGTTAGAGAAAACTCTTGGAGAATGAATTAGATCTCATATAAAAGGATTTGTGCTGATTGAAAATCAAGTTTATAAGGTATTGAAATTACTTTGCTTATGCATGGTCTTGATTTTTCTCTTGTGCTGATGCATCGAGCTGCGGCTGTTGTCACCACGAGTAATCCATGGACATCGTGCTCTGATTCGTCGTATAATATATGATACGCTCTTTTCGATAGTAAAGGCCTTGCCTGAAACCCAATTCAAAATTAACCATAGAAATTACACTGTAAATAAAAAACCTTTCATTTTTAAGGTCAACTAATCAGCATTTTAGGTTTGAAATTCATTGAGATAATGTCGATTAAAAGACAAGTCATGTTATATAAATCTTGTAACAACTTAATAAGTACTACAAATCGAAGTTTTTTATCTCACATTGTTATGTAGCTCATGTATGTTCATGAAAAAATGTAGTATGTTTGACTTGAAGAGAGTCAAAGTTTTCAAATGAAGTGAATTACCCATGTAAGGAAATTTTTATCATCCCTTGGAGCAGATCTGTTGCAAAACAGCCTCAATAGCAATATCCCAAACGCAAGAATGTCTGATTTTATCAATGCCAATGAAGTCGGATCAGACGGATGCACATGCCCGCAACTTTTTCATGTCAAAAACGAGAAACCGAAGCCAGATTAACCTCACGATTTGATATATGGATCTCGCTTAAGTTATCGATTATAAAAGAAAACTAACCTGTTTCTGATAGACGAAGACTGTTCGAGTTGCAACCATTTAGCATGGCCAAAGCCTGTGATCTGCAAGTTTATGCATACTTTACTACACAAAAAACTTCTATGGATTATCGCAAATCAATACCCTTCGTAATTAATAAGATTCTTATATTCTATTTTAATAACTAAACTTTACATATTTAAGAAAAAATCAAAGTCAATACAATTTTTTTAAAAGTCAAAGTCAATACAAATTAACTTAATTGTTAAAAATATTTTCATAATTTTTTTTCAATTATGAGAACAGAAAAGTAAAGAAAACGGAAAAAAAATAAAGAAAATAGACATGCCACCAAACGAAAACCATTCGATGTCACCGTATTACATGAATATCATACTCCCTACGTTTTGAAAACGGACATATTAACAAATATAAATTATTTATTACCAACACATTACGCGAGTATCGTGCTAGTATATATTTACTGACGTAGATATAATGTGTAACATATGTCTTAAATTTAAGAGTAATTAGTCCACATTGAATGAGCTGAAAAGACCGACGACTTGAAATATATGCGTAATTGCTTATTATTAGTAGTATTAATTAAAAGCAAAATTAAAAGTCGAATAAGTGAGGAAAATATCTATAGTCACGTTTTACTTCCACCGGTAGTAGATTAGGTATTTATTAAATAAAGACAACGATGGACGACTAAGAAATTTCATTTTATTTTAAAGAATAAGAATAAAACTCACCCAACCCTCCTCCATCGTCTTTCCCTCCCTCTCACTGTCTCACATACTAATATTTCATTTGTTTTTTTTAACGTTTTGTATTTTAATCTAAATAATATGCTTGAACAAGTGGGGACCACTTTTAATATTTAAATTTTAAAAACGTTTAACTGTTTGTTTTTTTACAAAAAATAAAGTTGCAATAGTTTGAGAACATGAAGACTATTGGAGATAGTCATAGACTTTAAGTAAGATGGCGATGATCGAAGAGTTTGAGTCGGCGATTTTTAATGAGTTTGAGGTTGCTGGCGATTATGGCTTAAAATTTTAGAGTGCGCCGAGAGTTTAAGACGTGGAAAATTAAGCTTTGTTAGTCTTAAATGCTTTTAACAAATAAGATTAAGATGTATTAAAATGTTTAAAAAACAATCCAACCTTTAAATTAAAAATATATTAATAAGGGCAAGAACAAGGGAGATAAATTATGCACGACAATTTTGCCGCACACGGTAACATTGGTTGTTTATTTGCGTATTGCAAAACAACATTTATAAGTGTTGGGAGATGTTTGGGATCGGTTTAATTGGTTTTGGGTTGGATTTGCGTATTGCAAAACAATGGCGGTTTCTGACTGGTCTTGTGATGCGACGCGTCAGGGTGTTGGACGCGACGCGTTCGTGTGATTTTAGGCGACGCGGCGCGTCGTTGTCAGTTTTGTGGTTTTTCCTGTTTTGATGCTTGGGCGTTAATTCTAAGTTGGAATATCTCATCCGCAAGATAATAGCCATATTTGCATGTAACTCGTTCACTACGAAAGGTCACACGGGAGCTTTGCCACTTAATACGTCGTTGAATATTGGAGATTGATTAAGAACATTGATATTGTTGTTCGAACCGGCGACCCCGAAAAACGCATGCCAAATCCATAAATCTTGAGATGCGACCACTTCGAGCATAAGTGTTGGATGCTCGTGATCACCCCACATGTATTGTCCATGCCATGCTACCGGGCAATTTGACCAAGCCCAACGAGTGCAGTCGATACTTCCTAACATCCTCGGGAATCCATGTTTGGATTCGTGATGCGCGTATAATTGCCGGATGTCGAAAAAGGTAGGTCGCCGTAAATACTCCTTGCTATAAACTTTAATCACCTATTTACAAAAATTTTGTAACATTTCTCGTGAGATCCGCTCTGACATATGTAAGTACTCATCAAGCTCGTCAGGTGAGGTTTCGTAAGGTAATTGATGTATTGCGGAGGTACACTTCTATAGCAGAGTAAAACTCTTCCGCCCCCTCGCATCCCATTTTTGTGTAAAATACGGGTTTGCAATTTGTAAGTCATCCACGATCTGCAAAAACAATTCTTTGAACATCCAAAATCGTCTCCTAAACGAACCTTCGTAAAAAACACAATCCTCGTCAAAGTAGTTCTTCATGAGCCGGAGATATGCCTCGTCAGGCGCCTATTCACCACCTTTCTTGTTTTTCGGGGACCACTTGACGTTCCCGCTTCATCAATCTAATTTTTGATATATAAAGCCGCTTGCGCAAATATATCATAAATCATTTTATATCGCATGTTGGTTCCTCTTTGGAAGATAATGAAGAAGATGAAGTAGAAGAAAGCGTTTGATGATATTTTTGTGTGTTTGGTAAAGGAATGAAGTAGTTTATAGAGAGAAAGGAAAATTTTTGTAAAGAGAAAGGATTTTTGGTGAGTCTTGAAGGAGGAATAATTTATATATATATATAGTAAAAAAAATTTAATTTTTAATGGTCAATTGACCATTTGTGTTTTGGAAACGGTGAAAGTCACTCGGCAATGGAATGCCTAGGAGTTTATGATTTCATTGGTACCGCCCCATGGGAGGTGGTGTTAACTTCGGTACCGATCGACCAAATCAACATGCCGATCGTATGCTTCCTGTACACCTGATGCTCTAAGTAAGGTTGACACTGTTTTTTAGAAAAGAATAAAAAGATATAAGGATTAATTTATTTGATAATACATACAAATAATACAAAAGTAGAAGGGGTAGTATATTAAGGGGGTGTTTGTTTTAGCTCATTTAGGACTTATTTTTCGGGCTTATTTTTTATAAGCTAGTTTTTTCGGATTATTTTTTGACCTTTGGGCTTATTATGAGTTAGAAGAAGAAAATAAACCGGATTCATAAAAAATAAGTTCGAAAAAACAAACTTATGAAATGTAATATTCCAAAATTTTTAAATATTATCATTATTGGTTAAAGAGGTGTTTTGTTTGCGGGTTAAATAAATTATGGTATATTAAAGACAATTTGGAAACTTTGTCAATTACAAGAGTGTTTATAGTTATCTAATAATGTTTGGACATGGGGTATAATTAATAATGCACAAGGTATAAATGACTAAGCTTTAAATACTTGGTATTATGGATGCTATGAGTTAAGGGTTATATATGTGAATTGGTTGGAGCTTTAAGGGGTGTAGGTGCAAATATTGGATAAGTGGGAGGACCTAAAGTGTAATGTGTGTGTATAAATAATATTTAAGTCAAAATTGAAGTCCAAGACTTCAATTTTCTGGAGAAAAATCATGGAGAGAGAGAGAGAAGAGTCTAGAGAACTCTAGCAAGAAGAAAGAAGGAGAAATCAAGAGAAGAATTGATGACTCAAGGGTGTCTTCAAGAATTTGGGTGTTGTTCTTCATCTTCTTCAACTTGATTTGGGCAAGAGAAAGGCAAGAACAAGTGGGGTTTGTGAATCAAGTAAGTTTCAACTTGAATTTGTGTTTACTTTGAGTTATATATGTTGTATTTGGTAAATCTTTGTTGAAACATGTTGATAATTGAGTAAATGGGTCAACAACTTGAAGTTATGGTGAAGTTAGGTTTTGGTAATCAAAGGTAGGAAAAATGTGTTTATAATTAATGGTATTTGTGTTATGAGGTGTTATTGGATGAATTATGGACCTTTGGTTTGATATTAAAAAGTTTTGTGTTGAGAAATTGAGAGATTTGGGGGCTGCAGCAAGAAAGAAACTCGAAGGTTACTGTTCACACGTAGCTCGCGACGCGAGCTACAGGCCTCGCGGCACGAGGTCCCGGTTTGGGTGCAGGATCTTTTTCCAGCGATTTTCTCGCGGCACGAGCTCCCTTCCTCGCGGCGCGAGACACCCTGAAACCTCCAAAAATCATTGTTTTTACCCCATTTGACCATGTATGTGTTTGGGGATTGATTCTAATGCTTTAGAAGGGTCATATGAAGTCTTTTAGACTGAAATATGTGTTTAAGTTGAGTTTTGAGCCTATGCACTTTAGGAATGCCAGGTATGGTTAATTTCTGATTAGTTGACCTTGTGTTTTGTGATCATAGGCATATGATCAAGTGTTTGAGCTTTGTTTTGGTTACGGTTGTGATTCTCATCACGCCCTCAGGTGAGTACACCCTGCGGATACCCAGTTTTCAAGTCATCATGATTGTGTTTTGAATGTTTGGCAAATTATTGATGAAACTAGATGAATCAAAGGATGTGGAACTATGGACTTATTTTATAATGTTTTCTATGATTGGCAAATGTTTTATGAAGCTTTCGAATTTAAAGAATGTGGAAATTGTGAACTCGATATATGATGCGTTTTAGAAAATGGTTTTCAAAATAAGACCATTGCTCCAGTTTGGAGATGGTCTATGTTAATGTTGTGCTTTACTTTATGGTTTTGAAACATGATACTCCATGTCGGAGTGAGCTTTGATTTTGCAATAACAAA
>JAUEJL010056501.1:0-19496 GCA_032274825.1 Drosophyllum lusitanicum | reverse complement strand
TATATTCATATTACATATATAAATATACATATACTATACAAGGCTCGAAAAGCTCGATAAGGACTCGAGCCGAGCTCGACTCGTTAAATAATTCGAGCTCGTTTTTTGGGCTCGGGCTCGATAAAGTTCGACTTGAACGAGCCGAGCTCGAGTTACTCGATAAAAGCTCGACTCGTTTACACCCCTAGTGGCAGGTTGAGTACAGGTGATATGAGTACTTTTGAAGGGGTCTGAACGGTTCAAGTTAGATTGACCTAAACAGTTTTTGTTCAGAATTTTTAAATTTTTTAACAAATAATTAGCATGTCAATTACATGGTTCATACAGAGTGCTGCTCCAATTGAACTGGCCAAACTGCCGGCCTTCCTGAAAAAACATGATTCATAAATGGGATATAATCATATAATTGTGAAGGTTTTGACACAATTAGACCACGTTGTGGCAGAAATGGAAGAAGTGAGAAATAACAAGCAATGGAAGTGCCCTCACTGCATAGAAGCAGATGGAACGAAACCATATTGGATATGTAATAGGTACGAACATCACCACTGTTATAAATTATATTTTTTTTAAAGCGCTTCTTTATACAAAAATGCAATTGGTTTTCTGTAATTCTCATCAATACCTCTTGTTTATGTAGCTCTCTTTGCCTAAAGAAGAGAAAAATGGTGCCAACTGGGATAGCCATATTCAGAGGTTTGACATGTTTTCTCTAAAATTAAATCCAAAATGATAAGACATGTATCAATGCATAATATAAACTTATTTTTGTAATGTATGTAGCTCGGGAGATGGGTTATGAGTCAGTCGCACATCTTCTAATGGATCAACTTCAACAAGAAGATAGAAGATGATGCTGATATCCATTAGATAGATATAATCAGAAGTATTTGACTGTAACATCTTGGATTAAGATTATTGACTGCTGTACTTGTGTTGTTAGTTACTATTATTGAGCATTTATAATCTGGACCCTTTGATCATAACTCAATAACTCCACTCATTTAGGTCTTTGATCATCTTTTGTTCATGTGTTTGTGTTTGAGAGTACATTTGTTTCTCGATGTTGATTCTTGACATGTCGTCGCAATTCCAACTCTTTAAATGATTGGTGATATTCATTGTTTTTATCATGAAAACCCTTGGTAACTATTAAAAGCATTAATGTATCATATTTAGTATCTTTCTGTTAAAAGTTATGAATACCAATACATTCTCCATTAGAAGTTATGAGTGAAAAATTGCTCTTGATTGAGCATGTTGAGCAAAAGATCTTTTAGGAGGAAATTATCATACATTCTTAGTAGTCAAAAGACTCAAAACTATAAGAGCTTTAAGGTTAATTGGAAAAAGCAACTATCATGTTTAATAGACTTTAAAACCTTTATATAATATGTAGTTATCAGCTAAGGTTGACATAATTGTTCAGATTTAAGCCCTAATTGAATGCATGAGTAAGTCAAAAATTGAAAATGTTAGAAACCCTAAATGGTGTTTCCATTTCTTCCCGAGAAGGATAAATCAAGGGGGGGAAATCAATGCAAAAAGGTAAATAAGTATTGTGAGTGAAAGAAATCGTAATCTAGAAAAAAGGATAGCAAGCAATTGGACTTGCCCATTCCAGCAGATAAGATTTCAGTGTCTTGTCGACCAAAAGACTTCAATATGGTGGAATCGCCATCCCTATGAAGGTAGAAAACAAAAATATAAATCTCAATATTATTGAGAGAGAGAGAGAGAGAGAGTAGAGAATGAGTAATTGAAATGTTGAAATAGAAAACTCTAGCATCGTGAGTGGGGGAAGAAAAAAGACATGTGAAAGTGTTAGGATGGGAGACATTGAGCGGGAAACAAAAATGTGAGTCCTAGAAAAGGGACATGTGTCCATCTAGTTAGTTGTTTATTATAATTAAAATATTAGAAGATTAATGTAATAAAAGACAAGCATTAATCAATTTAACTAGACAATCACATCCTTCATTTTGTCAAATTTAAGAGCATTTCTAAATTGTGCAATCTTAACTTTCCATTGGATCCAACGATAACAACATTTTCCATAAAAATAGCAAAATTGGTCCACCAAATATTGTGGATACATCCAATTAAGTTATATCCATAAAAATAGCAATATTAAATATCTTTTAATCCACTAATTCTTGTGCAAATATCATGGATTTTCAATTTAAGGTTTATTTTTGAATAACTTCGAATATTGATTTCTACGCATTGGTAGATATCACATAATTTAGGCACTCCTTAATTTAATCTTCAAGCAACAAAAAACAATTGTACTCACACACAAATATATAACATCAAACTTTTAGTCGACTTATATCCTCATCAAACTTTTAGTCGACTTATATCCTCTCTTAATATTTAATTTCAACAATGATAAAAGTATTATCTACTTTTTATTCACTATTATTATAAATCAAATATTTGTCATCAAATAAAACCAAGATACAACTAACCGTCAAACCATGAGTAACACTAAATTCAAACGATCCTGATATTACTAAGCTATAAGGTATAGTTGCTCTTTTAATTTAAATAGTACGCAAAAATATAACATGTATCTTTAACAGAACAAAATTATTTAATGGTTTAATCGATTTACCAAATAACCTTAGAAATTTTAAGAAAAGATAATCCGTAAAAACTATTTTAATGTTACTGATTCCCCGTAGGAAAAAAGTAACCTTGATCTTCTTCAACCTCCTAAAACCCTCAGTCGTCCTCTTCGACTCTTACAAGTTTAACACCACATTCCATGGCGGCCTTCCATCGCCTGCTATCTCAAGCTCGCCGCCACTCCCTTTCCTCTCCCAATTCTTCATTCCTAGGGTTCACCAGGTCACTCTGTTCATCTTCCTCCTCGTTACAACAAGATCCTAATCCTCCGCCCAATGAAACCAATCGGAATAGACCCCAATCAGTATCTGTTCAGCCCGTTTCCTACCCAATCAAACCCAAAGACCCATCTCCACCTCCATACAAAGACCCCGCGAGCCATGAACGATCCGACCCGAATATGCAGAACCAACAATCACAGGGCAATGCGGAGCCGCGAGCTTGGAGTCGCGAAGACGTCCGGTTTGTGAAGGATTTCAATCCCTTATCGGCGGTTGTGTATCCTAAAAGGGTGGCGCCATTGCCGGAGGATAAGATGCAGGATGCCGGCGGTGAAGTTGATAGGACGAATGAGGAAATGGAGGCAGAGAGGAGGAAGATTGAGTCGGAGAATCGGATGATGAGGAGAGTTTTTAGGGTCGAAGAACAAAAGGTCCCTTTCCCGACTTTGATCAAGGTGGAGCCACAGCAGAACAAGAAAGGGCCAAAGGTTGTTCACGATCTTAAGGAGGCCGTACGGCTTGTAAAGGTCTGTATGTTTTCTTACTCACTTCTCTATTGCTAAGCTGCTGCTGAAAATTATAAGTAACACATTGAAACAACTGCAAATGTGAATGGAAGCAAGAACTTATGTATATTGTAACTCAAATTACATGGTAAAATGAGTTTAGAGAATGATCTTCTGTGGTGTCTATGAAGCTATGGTGCTTTGTTGATCTAAGTATCACGGAATTGGTGCCTTTGGGGATTCCACTTCTTTGGGATGTAGCATTGTGCACCTTTGCTCAGAATTATTGACTACAAATTCATAGGAGAATAAAAAAGGAAGATGTCTTTCATTTACCCAAGTAACCACCACAAATCCGTAGTTTTCAGAATTGGGAACAAAAGCTAAGATCAGTTGTATATGCCAAGTCAAATGTTGCAGTTGAAATGAAAGCTGTTACTTCTTTGGTGAACTCATACGTCATAGGGAAAGAAGTTTTGTATTTACCTGTAAGCTAGTATCCTACTATCCCACTCAGGTGGGATTTGGGTTTTGTTGTGGTTGTATCTGTAAGCTAGTGGCTTGGTTATTTTCAGTCAATTTGCTTCATAATTTTCTTCGACTGTAGATCTTGATTGTTTTCTTTATTCATGTTTCAGGCGAATGCCAAGCGCAATTTTGACGAGACCTTGGAAGCACATGTCAAATTAGCTGTTGATCTGCGCCGTACTGATCTGGTACCTTATTTTTTTAAAGTTCCACTCTGTTTAAATACTATAAACTCTAAACCTTGACCCAACCAGACAACCAGTCGTGTCCATGATTGCAAACCGTCCTATCCACATCAAGGAAACTTTTGGCCGTCATTGAGCTACATAATTTTCTATCGAAAGTGTGTGATTTCTCTAGAACACTTTAAAGCTATAACAAGCGGCTTTAACAGCTACACTAAGCTTCTGTTAATTGTTGTAACTTGTAAGCTTGGTTCTCGTCACCTTTTGAATTTACAAATTTTCTTTCTATATTCTGTTAAATGTCTTCACTAGACTTACAGAGCTACAGCTACAAATGAGCTTGTCGAACAATTACTGATTTTCTTCAGGAAGTAAAAGGGATTGAACATATCTTGTTGCACCATGCCTGTGAAATTATCTCCTTTTTTCTGAATCCACCTGTGCAATTTGATAACTATGCAGCTATGCTTCTGTGGTCTTTTTATGTGCTAGTGCAGGCTACTTATTAGACATTAATATCATTCTTCTGAAAGTCACATGCATACTCGGCATGTAAATCGATTTGCATTACCTTTCACTTTCTTATGCCAAGAGACGCCCTTGCAGCCAATCTCTCATAGGAATATCATGTCTTGCAGGTTATTGTATTGTTCTTCTTTTTCTGTGAATACATGTGTCTCATTGACGGGGCTTCTTTACGCTGGCATGGTTTAAAGAATTCTTTTAGTTAATACTAAGGGCAAACGTAACCATCTATAAATAATTTTTTCCCAGCATGATTTGGTATTTGGTGTTATCATGTAACTTTATTTCTTTGAACAAGTTAATACATTTCAGATACATGTGTTTTTTATTTGATAAGGCTTCATCGTATTGCTGTTCTTTAATGCACAGCAGTGTTGAAATATTTTGATGATTTGTTTTTATCATGTACCTTTATTTGTTTAATGAGTTAAATAGTTAATACACTTAGATATACATGTATTCTTGATTTTATAAGGCTTCATCATCTTGCTGTTTTTTAATGCACAGCAGTGTTGAAGTGATAGCATTTCTCTGAAGGTTCTTGAACCCATAAATCTTAAGGTTTCATTAATGCCAGCACTACTGAAATTGGTCAACTATGGTGCACTTGAATGAAGTTACGGATCAGAGTTTGCTTATAGATGCAGGAATGCAATTACAAATTTCAAAAGCTGGCCTTTAATATAATGAAATTAAATGAGAAAGAACAGGAAATTAGAAACAAGAGGCAGAAGAATATAGGAAGGCCAGCAACAAGTAGAAAAGAGAAGAAATTTTACATTATTATTTAATCATTTTTGTACCTTCTTGTCCCTCATTAGATATATTAGGTTTCTATTCGACTCCGAGAAGCTGTCTATGCTAGTACAAGTTTGATATGCTGATTGGAAAGATCTTTTTGCTAAATCACCGAGCATATACTGATGGAAAGATCTTTTGGCTAAATCACCTATAGCTTCACCTTCCAGCGGAATCTTGGGTGTTCATTTCTTCATATGTTTGAAAAAAATTTGCTTTTAATTTCCTTGTATTTGGCAGTCTGCATATCAGCCTCTAGATTCTCCCTCAATCAACAAGAAAATTGAATTCACTTGGCATATCATGTCTGCTTGATCAATTTTTTAGTGTTTGCTGAGCTTTATTGTATCTATTCATGAGCCATTTAGCTGAAGGTCTGTTCATGCATGTGTTTATATTTTTGGATACCAAAGATAAAAAAAGGGAGAAAATTAGTCGATTTTATGGATGATGTGATTTTTGGGATCTTTTTTAGTTGAGCCCATAGAAGGCCGTGTAAAAAGTAAACTTATGGGAAGCGATTTCTGCTCAGATTTTTCATAATAGCTGATATGTCGTCTTGTTTATTTATCCAAGTGTAGAAACCATGGTATATAATACTGAAGTTTACACGATTTTATCATATCATTTTGCTCTGTTCATCCTGTTGATTCTTAAAGCGTAAGATGGTTATGGGTTTTTTTCATGTCACATTAAGTTTTCTTGGCTAACCTTTCTTTTGTTTTTGCTATCAACTAAATGGTTGTTTACTTTGTTTCGTTTGCATGGGCTCATCTTTGGTTATTACTTTCTTTATGTATGTGCAGAAACTTACTGGCTCATTATCTCTTCCAAATGGCAGTGGAAAGGTATCATCCATGCTTTCTTTAGATGCTGTGATTGTTTTTAGAATCTCATGTAGTTTTTCATGTGCAGTCTCTTCGGGTGGCTGTGTTTGCTGAGGGAGCGGCTGCAGACGAGGCTAGGGTGTCAGGAGCTGATTTGGTGGGTGGTGAAGATCTTATTGAAGGAATTAAAAACGGTAATTGATCAATCTCATGCTATATGCTATCTTTAGCCTACTCCAAGTGTAAATTCTTCATTTATCTTTTTGTGGGGTTCACATGATAATGTTATTTCCTTGAAATAAGGGCATTCACATTTGGAGCAGCTCATTAGTGACGTAGATCAACTCTTAGTTTTCTTTACTTGTAAAATCTTATACTAATGTTATTTACCTTGTATTTTTTTGTTTACTTGTAAAATCTTATACTAATCTTTGAAATTTTAGTGAAATAACCAAAACGTAAATTAATCTGGAACGTTCTTTTATTTTCACTTTGCTTCTTAGAAACTAGGAGCAACATATTGATTGATGATGGTACAATTCGAAGTGGCAATCAGTTAAATGTTTCATCACTGAGAATGAAATTCTGTGTGTTTTGTATTTCTGTTAGAACTTAATTTAACTGGACCATGATTACATTACTAGTGACAATGCTAAGGAACATTTATAATAGAGATTGCATTAGGTTAGTTTAATTTTAAAAAATAAGGGATAGCATGTCAGTCTTCTTGTGCGCCACCATGACAGAAATGTATAATACCGTTGTTTTAATTCTGCAGGCAGTATCAACATAAAAGAAATTGACAAATGTATTGCAGTTCCTCAACTGATGCCACGCATAGGAAAAGAGGTCTGGGTTTTCTATCTTGGAATATAAAATTGATCAAATTATCTGATCAAACAATAACCTGTTTGTTTTTATTCACCAGATATCCAAAAAACTCAATCGTTTGACGCCAAATGCAAGAGTGAGTCATAGCTTAAGTCGTTATTCTCTTCTCTCTTTGCAAAGCTACTTGATCAATTCATCTTATCACACCTAAATTCATTTGTTATACAGGATGGCTCTGTAACCACTGATATTTCTAGGGCAGTGAAAGAAGCAAAGAAAAACATCAGCTTCAAGAAAGACAAGTCTGCAATTGTTCATGTTGGTCTTGGAAAGGTATAATCTTTTAGATTTATGCTCGTATTCATGGCATCTTATGATGCATAATGTAACCTTTTCACGTAAATATCTGAATCAGGTCAGTTTTACGGAAGAGGCTTTATGTGAAAATGTGGGTGCCTTTGTTAATGCTCTTTTGCTTGCAAAGCCTGCAGGATTAAAGAAAAGTAAGCCACCTTCACAACTTGCGTTAATTCTTGGTCCATTTGTACAAACCAGACAAAAAATGTTATTATTATTGCACTTTTTTCTAAAAGCTTTATTATTATTGCACTTACATGTTTCATGTCAGGTCAGAGAAAATATCTGAAACCACTAAAAAGAAATTGTCGATGATACAGACAAAAGTAATACATATGTTTTGTCTGGAAGCTGTATTAGCGGAAATCAGTTGTACTATATATTTTTTTCTTTTTTTGTTTTTTTGTTTTTGGTGGTGGGGGTTTTATGGTGGTGGCTAGGGTTTTGTATGGTGGTAGATAGTGAAGTGGCGGTGGTGGAGTACAATGGTGTTGGCTAGGGGGGGGTTGAGGAGAGGAGTTTTTGTTGTGTTGGCTGGTCCACACAAAAATCAGTTAAATTCTCTAGCACTACCAAGACGACATGTTTTTTGGTACGTGGTTGTATAGAAATGGACCAACTTTCCTTTTTTCTTTGTGAAGGTTCCAAGTATGCTGGGTACGTGAACACTTTCCATATCTGCAGCACGGTATCCTCATCTGCTACCTTTTCTTCAATATCATCTTTATGATATTTTGATTAGAGGTTGCAAATTCGACCCATTTACTTATGGGTGGGCTGAATTTGGTAATATTTTACCGATAACGTGTCAAGTGGATTAAAATAGAAAAGAAAAAATAGCTAATAGAGATCAGAACGAAACATGCCAAAGCGGTTAAAAGTTGCTCGAAGTGCATCTGTAATGCATAAAAATCTCCCAAATAATTTTATTTAGAAAGAGAGACTGTTATTATAACCATTTTGAACTATCGCCTACACAACCTGACTCGCCGACTTTGCAACCTTTATTTTTTTCGGAACAAACATCTTTATTGTTGATGGATAGTTTGGAAACTAACCTAAATGATGACATAATGCAGATGGGTCCGTCTTTCCCAGTTTCAATCCAATCATTGTCGATAGCAGCTGATCGTTACACCAAATTGCAACTGAGATGACGTGTGAAATCAACTATAGACTCGATGTTGTTTTCCTGGGCACCAGTTCAGTTTTTTTTTATTCTTTTCTTGTAGCTATTGCATCTTGATTGGTTTCCACTACACCCAATCTGATGGTGTAGTCATCCTTACACAAGCATGGTTGTAGATGCTCCTTTAGGACCCGATGTGTTGGGGATAGCGAATTGAGATTGTAGTCTGAATCCAGGGAAATAAAACTTTTGACTCTTGTGCTTGTAATTTTGTTAAGCATCTTACATCTCACTTTCTACAAAAAGTAATTTAAAAATATGATTGTAGATTATTTAGCGAGTTTTTTTTTTTTTGCAATTGAAAATGTTTTATAATACTGTATGTACTTTTGTTGCGTATGTATAATACGTATCATATGATCATTAAAAACAGGTTTAATACAAAAAAAATGACAATTAACTTTTACCAGTTTACAAGTAATTTGGTCACTTACATTTGAAAATCACCATAAAATGTGGAGTCTCATTTTAGATAATAGACATCGGTACAATTTTTTTTTATCCCAACCAGCTACATTTAGTAGTAGTCAATGCTCTAAAACACATGAGGCGCTACTCAAAAAATTGATTGGGTGTAACAAGTAATCGGTCTAAAAAAAATTGATTGGATGTAACGAGTAATCGGTCTAAGCAAGAAGTACTCTAATTGTGTTATTTTGGAGAAGTTCCAAAATTATATGTATAGGTCGACTTTCACTTCTTGCTTCCTGCGTAGGCAGAGTTGGACTGAGTTTTGACCGAAACCGATTTTTTGGCCGACTTTGACTTCTTACTTCTGATTGAGTTTTGTAGGTCGACTTCGACTTCTTACTTCCTGCATAGGCCGACTTCGACTGAGTTTTGTCCAAAACCGATTTGTAGGACAATTCTGCTCAAATTATGTTGGTCGAGGATTGATTAGTGAGTCCAGGGCGAGTAGTAGGCTGAATTTTACAATATTGGATTATTGGTAGCTGTATTCTTATCTTTTCATCCCAATTGACTAAAGTTTCCATAACCAAATGAAAAAAATATATATAAAGAAGAGCTGGTTGCAAACAAGGAGGTCGAATCAATACCACTTTTTATTTATGAATTTAATGCAAACGGAAAAATAGTGGAGTAAATGATTCTATCAAAGGCGCTTAAGTTATCATTCCCAATTTCAAAATTGTTCGATCCGACGTACTTTAATTTGCTTTTGTTCTAAATTTTTTACATTAAGCCAAAACTGAAGTAATTAGAAGATTCAATCATCTTAGGAGTTAGGAGAAGTCATAGAAAGTTGTGTCATAATCACCAAAAGAACACTTGGCGAAAAAGATGCAACCATGATGATTTTAATCAGACTGTTTTTCCTCTTGTAGTCTCAGCTGTGGTTGTTGGGTGATACTCTGCCGCTAATGGTTCACAAATCTCTGAATTTAGAACCTGGAACGAGTTTACAAAAAACACAATGTTAGCTTAGTAGAACATACAAAAGTCAAAGTTCTTAGCAGCATTATACATTTACACTTGAGATATCTTGTAGTACAAGATTAAGACTAATGAAAAAAAGAAAACATTTTGACAGGAATAGGAAAATAATCTTATAGAATATCACTGTATGTAAGATAATATACTCAGACGGGATTGAGTAATGTTGTTATAACAAGATGATACCTTTGAATGCAAAACAAAGAGCATATTCTGCATGATTTGACAGGTGGTTGTCGTTCTCCAGAGCAACAATAACAGAACTACATGTCATTCCAAATCGCTGACAGTAAACTGGGGGTTTGCAGACATAAGTGGTTTCACTTTCATTACCTGCTTATATCTGTTCTTGATACCATCTTCAATTCTTCCACAAAGCTCAATATCTAATAAATCCATTCTCCCTATAGATTTTAGCATTCCATGTACTAACCTATACGTATACTCTCTAGGTATTGACCCTCTATCAACCAATTCAACGAGCATACCCCAGGCCTCTAATGCCTTTCCTGCTTCACAAAAGGCATGGATAATAGGTGTATAGGAACTTGTAGAGGGTAGTCCATGGTTTAATTCTTGCATCCTATGCAACATCTCCATAGCTTTCTCAATCTCGTTAGTGGCACAATAGTATCTTATAAAAGAATTGTAGGTAACACGATTCGGGAAGCAACCCCGTGTGACCATATCCTCAAACAATTCCAGAGCCCTCTCAATTCTGTAAGTCTTGCAACAACCATCAATCAGACAGTTATATGTTACAACATCAGGCTTAAAACCCTTGAACAGCATGATCCGGAACAAGTGGTTAGCTTCCCACATTCTCCTCCTGATAGCCTTCTTACACCCAGTCTGCAGGCTATGTTTACAATAAGAACTGATCAAGATTGTGTAAGTAAAAGTATCAGGTGGGCACCTAAAACCTGGCAACTCCATTTGCTCAAACAAAAACTTGGCCATTTTATAGTTACCAACTTTACATAATGCATAAATAACTGTATTATATGAGCAAACATCTGGTTTACAGTGAAACTGCTTCATTCGGTAAAATGCAGCTAATGCTTCATTCACCAGTCCATGTTCTCCTAGGACTTTTATCAAACAGGTCATGGTCTCTGTTGTGACTAGCCCATCATTTTTTCTTCTAGCCATATCCTTCAAAAAAATATAAAGATCTTTCAATCCATTTCCTTTAGCTAAAACAATGCCCATCTCTCTACAAGTCATTTCATTATGATTGAAACCAAACTGGGACTCAACCCAATAATAGAATTCGAGAGCTTTGCCCAATCCTAACTTTACCTTTTGTGGGTCTCTGTAAGCAGCTGGGCCAAGAACAATCTCGCCTTTGCGAAATTTAATTGATTCTTCATGAAGGTTTCTTTGTTTGAGAGGAGCTCGGTGTCTGAACCCAGTCTGGCGGCCAATGGATCTTGTGGATTGGAAGAAGTATCTTGGTATGGATCTTAGTACCTCGGTGACCACTTCAGTTGCCCATGGTTGATTTGAGAACTGATGGCTTAAAGAAGATGATTTAGCAAGATGCGAGTCAAATGAATGGTTTTGGATGATTGCAGCCATGATCTGGTTCACAATATGAGCATGAGAACAACGCACATACTTTGAAGACATCACACATTCAAATCAAGTATAGGATTCTGATAGTAAAAGTTGGTGGAAACTAGGGCGCATTAGGTGGAGAAGCCAGGATCTTCATGACTGCTGTGAAGATCATCAACAAAGAAGCTATATTCTGAATTAAATAAGATTCGATACACACAAATGAGATTAATAAAACGTTTTACAACACAAAAATGCAAATATAAATACCACAAATGAAAATAGGATCTGAGTAAATGAATGGAACTTAGGGAATACCTCATATCATTAATCAAGAAAAGGAGAAAGTAAATGAATGGACAACTTTTGGTTTCTAACGAGGTATCATCAACCACGCGATGCGGTGAGGTTTTAATGACTTGCTCACTCGACAAATCTCACCTTCAAAAGATGATAAGAAGAGACACGCAGGACGTTTCTTTCAATTACTACTAACACATAAATAGATCGGCATGATTTTTCAAACTAAAAGTTAATTCTATGAACATCTTGGCAATTCTGACTCAAATTTTTGTGTTCATTTTTTAATGGTCATAACGTATTATATACTCGAGTCTTCGCACTTTTTTTGAATGAACATGCAGCATACCTTAAGGATAGATGATAGATCATCGACATCAGACCTATTGGTTAGTTAACTTTAGCAGCTTGTATAATTTGGTTAAATAGTTTTTTCAAATGGTCTCATTTAATGTTTTAAACTATATGCTAATAATCTGAGCAACAACTGATATTCTTTACAATACAAAGAATTTGTCAATCAAACACAAATACAAGAAAAATCAAACACCGACGCAGTAAAAGCATTCCATCAAACAGAAAGTCACCTAATTTGCATTTGGATCAGATACCCTTAACCTAATTCTTTTTAGTATAACATTTTATGCCTTTAACCAAGAATCATGACCTCATGTTGCAGCAATACAATTGAAGCATTTCAACAAACAGTTGGCGGGCAGCAATTTAGGGTGTGATCCCAGAAAACGTATATTACACAAATGCATACGATCTGAAGTAAAATACATGCCAGTTTCTTGCAAAATCAGAAAGCTTTGAATAAGGTTATGAACACACACCTCAACCGACGAATCTCCTCACATACCTCCGAATGCAGCTGGAATCGAAAACAGAAACAGACAAACGGGATGGCTTGGCTGAAGCCCATGTACTGGTGAATTCAATCGAGAAATGTAAACGAAGCAGAAACAACAAAAAAAGGAAAACTATATTGTGAATTCAACCGAGAAATGCATTTTGGGTTGAAATGGCGTAAATGGTCGTCTTCAATCTGCCAGGTCTTTAGTCATTGTCAATGGATCACCAACACAAGAATTTTCTTTAAAGAGAGGGGTTAGACAAGGAATCCCCTATCACCCTTCTTATTTATTATTGCGATGGAAGGGTTGCATGTTGCTATGCTTGAAGCTCTGAACAAAGAATATGTAAATCTTCCGAATAATGGTCCGATTTTGTTGCACTTCGTTTTTGCAGACATGGTCGGACTTGAATGTGATAAACCTCACCAAATTACTTTGTTGTTTTCATCTTGTTGAAGGTGAATTTTTCAAAAAGTAATATTCCATTATTCTTCTTTTCTCTATTTAAATCTCCGTCTAAAGTCATTGATTCAATTGAAGGAATACGTTGGAAATTTTTATGGGGGGTTACAAATGCAAGAACATCAAAAATCCACTGGGTTAACTAGAAAAAAACAATAGCATCAAAGAAATATGGTGGGTTGGGAATTGGGTTGTTAAAGGAGGATAATATCTTTAGGTAAAAGTTATAAAAGCTATACATGGAGTTGATGCCGTGACTCGTCATCCATAGCCGATTCGAGAAGACCTGGAGTGTGGCTAAACATCGCCAAAACTGGCATAGCTCTCTAATCTCTTAATTGTATCATACATGAGTTCTTTACCCGTATAGTGTGTAATGGGTCTAAAACTTTATTTTGGCAATGATGGATGGATTGGATCCATGACTCTTAAAAATATCTTTTTTGCGCTTTATCTTGAGTCAAATAAACACTGTTTAATTGTTTCACACATATCATATAACCCGGTGTTAGGACTTGTTAAGAATTGGTAATGAAACGATGAAAGGAAATATGTAAGGTTGGCAAATCAAATTGCTGAATTGGAGGAGTTGATGTGCCATACCTCTCTCTCAGAATGTGAAGACAGATGGAACTCGGAGGGGGATACTAGTGGGTCTTTTTCTGTTAAATCGATGAGATGTGTTTTGGAAGATATGATTTATACTTCACACGCTGAAAAAGCCTTTTGGAATAAGTGGATGCCACCTAAAGTGAATTGTTTTTATATGGCAATTGTTGTTAAAAAGACTTCCTACTCGTTTTAATTTGTATTTGAGAGGAATTTCTTTTACTTCAGCTGCATGTCCAATGTGTGAAAATGATTTGGAAACTGAAAGTCACATTTTCTACTCATGTCCATTGGTTAAGGAGGTTTGGAAATGGCTGCATGAATGGTTCAATATTGACACAGGTCCACATGGAAATCTTGAATTGTTACTCTTTAGATTATTGCAATGTGGAAGTTCAGAGAAGAAACGAAATTTTTTAGAAGCTACAGCGGGATGCTTACTTTGGATTGTGTAGAAGGCTCGAAACAATCTTGTGTTTAATGGGAAGAGATTTTTGGTGCCGTTGATAATAGTAGAAGTTCAAGCTACCCTCTTTATGTGGATTAAGTTTAGAGCTAATTGCACATTGTTAAATTAGTCCATATGGTGTTGTAACCATTATCGTTATTTTAATTTGTACTTGTAACTTTATTTCGAGCATCTTGCTTGAATTTTATATTTAATATATATTTGGTTGTTAGGTTGGATGATACTCGTGACAAAGCTTCAATTCCTAGTTTGCCTTCTTATTGCTGTTAAAAAAAGCTATGATTGGCCGGTTGAAAATACATAAAAGCTATGACAAGTTTGACCGACTATTTGAATTATCTTTTTTTAATTAACCGTTAATCCAATAAAAAAAGGACAACAAATACGTACCTCAAATGTCTCTTAATTGTTACAATCTTTTAATTGAGAAATAACTGACTTGTTAAGGTTTACATTGTATTATAATCGGTATAAATATCATTTATATTTACGTATATGACCCCACACTATATAAAAGATAGAATAAAAACTATATTACATTTACAATAACTTAGATTGTTAATTTGTCAACATGCATAGTTATCATATTCAATATATTGATTGATTGATGATTATTTATGAAATTCGTAAAAAGCTAGAAAATTATATATATATCCTTCTAAAGACGTGTCCACTAAATATTTATGTCAAATACTTCTTCTTTTAAAAAAAATGATAAAAAGAGGAGAAATTAAGAAACATTAATTAACGGATTGTATTTTAGTAATTTTATAAACAGAAAACTTCCAGCCAGTTTTTAAAAGTTATTTCAAAGAACTATTAACTTTGAAGTTTTTTGTTTAACGAAAACCTCATAAATTCAAACACAATTTGTATATTTTCTTATTAAACACAGAAAACCAAGAGTCCCAAAAAGCCTTGCATATAATGTATCAAACGTACCCATCATTTTCCAAAATAATTAGTTATTTAATTACAGTAAAAAATATATCATTTTTCTTTATTTAATTGAATTTTCAAAGCATTAATCATGACCAATTATTGACTAATGCTCTCTTATTCGATACTTAAACAAATAAAATTTTGACCCAAAGAAAAATGACGTTGATCTGGCATGATTATCCTGTCAATACTGTAATTAGAAATGCATATGTACGATGATAGTTTTCTTATTCTGCCGTGTTGATTCAAATAATGCTTCGATGTATGCGGTCTAATCATTTCTTTAACCGTTTTCTATACTTTGTTTCGTTGTGTAAGATGTTTTTAGGATTAAACCCAGGTCATGTTTTAGGACTTTTCAGACAACTATCACTAGGCATATATGTTGAGAGGATTTATAAGAATTAAAAGCTTTACAAAACATTATACAAGTCATAATGAAACTAGTATATATAGTAGGATGATTTTTGAAGATCGAGGATGACGTTACTCGTGAACATGAACATTTATTCAGCCTCTCAAACAAAATCTTGATTACAATTTCTTGATAGTTCAATATCATCAAACCTGCCTCAAAATCATTTCGATCATGACCTCCGAATTACGCCAAGGTTACAGGAGAATGTCACTTGAAAAATATTCTTCGAGGCACTAATTATATTATATATGTGTGTGTGTATATATATATATACACACACACACACACTAAAAGACATTAATATATTGTCCTTTGTTCATCAAAATAAACCATACCCTGCCCATTCTGCATCATTCACACTCACTGTCTGCGGGGATGATCGGTAGGAAGAGAAGGAGGAAGAGGACAAGGGTGAGTCATGAAAAGGTGATGCTGACCTTCGAGTCGACATGGACCAGCGGGACAGCCTCTCGAGGTCCGATATGTAGATGGGGTCAACATGGAGCTTATTAGTTTTCCTCTGGCTATCTCCTTTCCGGGTTTGAAAGCAACCCAATGACACGACATCGGGTTGCTTGGTAATGGGCTTATCCATCCGCAAGCGGTTCGATTGGGTTCGTGGTGAGGGGAAATGGAAGGATGTTGGGCTGGATGGTGGTGGCTTGAGGGATGAACTCATGTTAGTGGAAGGTGGTCGATGGTGGTGGTGGTGGTGATTTAGAGGCTTGGGGACACCGGGTCGGATCTCCCACTTGAAAGGAACAGAACCTGGTTTCTTGAAAGAGTCGTCTATGGCCATGGCTGGCTAGATAATTGTTACGTATTTGGTTGATATTAATAATACATATATATAGCTCTGTGATTATATATACACACATATATATAGATAGATAGATAGATGGCTTTGACCAATAATAATAGGGGGTGGGGGAGATATGTTGGTCACGCCGAGATTACCGCTAGCACGCTCTAGTCTAGACCTTCTCATTTATTTATTTCTTGTATTGTATGTATATACATATTAGTCATATACATTACACATGGAGAAAGAGAAGTTGGTGAGTGGCAGTGTCAGTCTGACTTATGTGCTATTTCTATTAAATGTTTATATGGTTTATTATTTAGTTTATGAATTATGTCACAAAGGTAAGTCAAGTTTCTATATGGCTCACTCTGCCAAAAATTAATTAAAAAAAGACTAGAGAGAGACTAGCGACGTGTGTATATATATGGTAAACTTGTTTTGGAATGAAATCTTACCTTTTGGGATAATTATATTTCTTCAAGTAACAAAAAATCCATTTCGTAGTTAGATTGGATAATTTCTCTGAATTCTATGAAACAAACTGAAACTAAGTTTTAACTAAAAAATTGCCAAACAATAAGAACTAGTATAATACCCGTACGGTGTCCGGATAGATTTCAAAAACTTCTATATGTAACAGTTTAAAACTCTTTTATTTTTCTTGCAAATTAGGCAATGCTTAGTTAATCCTTGTTAAAACTCTTTTATTTTTCAAAAACTTTCATAGTGCTATTTAGTAAATCGTGTTTTTATTTTAGAGTTAATAATGGTTTAAATTTTAAAAATTGCATTTCATTTTGGTTTAAACATTAAATCTTTTTCTTAATTATTTAAACCTTAAAAGTTTTATATGAAAATAATTTAAATTAAAGTTTAGACTTTAATTTGATTTAGCACTTAAAGTCTTTATTCAATTGTATAATTCTTAAAGTTTTTGTTTTTGAGTTTACCATCTTCACTTGATTAGATATGTTAATTATCTAAACACCCTTTCGTGTATATCCATTACCCTTTTAAACAAACACCCCCTTCTCTCTCTCTCTCTCTTCTAGAAATCCTAAACCCACCATATATGGAGATCCTACACTTGATTCCACATCTCTCCTACATTATTATATCTTCTTGCTTGTAATAAACATGCCTTTTGGTGTAGTCATATACTATTTCTAGATAGTCACTATGTGCACAATCGCCAATATGTTGTTATACGGGTTTAGGATTTATGGAAGAAAGAGAGGGATAAGGTGAGAAGTGTTTAGGTAAAAAGGTAGACGATGAAAGTTTTTAGGTAAATCAACATGTATTATCAAGTTAAAATGGTAAAATTACAAACTAAACAAAACTTAACGGGTTAAACTATTTTTTAACAAAACTTAAAGGGTTAAACCATTTAAAAAATAAATTTATGGTTTAAACCAAAATAAAGTGTAACATTAATGTTTAAATTGTTTCTAAACAAAACTTTTAAGTGTTAAATCATTAAAAAAATTAAGGTTTAAACCAAGATTAAATAAGGTATATATAAACTTTAATTTAAACTATTATACACAATATATGGAATAATGATAAATATATGTTTAATTTAGCTCATGTGATTTATTTCTGATCTAGTGGCTCTATAGTTATAATGCAATAACAATATAGTATTGCTAAATATTCTTTTATTTAATTTTCCAATAGTAAGAATAAAAATGCATAATATTATAAAAATAATATAGAATATTATAAAAATAATATAGAATATTGTAAAAGAGCTTTCACCATTAAAAATAAAAACAATAGATGACGAATTATGAATACATGTTTTTAATATAAATATAACTCAAACATTAATCAATAACAAATATACCTCATCTCACATGTTAACTCCTCTTCCAATATTATCAAGTCACCAATTGGTTTCAATATTGATTTCCCTCGTCTAAGCATAGGTTTCCTTAGGATTTGCGTATAATTATTAATAGAAATTGTTGTTCAAGAAAATTATTAGTAGAAATCAGTACAGTACTGCAAATATGAAGGTAACGTTTAAAACTTAAAAACCTTATATTTTTTCCTAGTCTCAGCCAATTGCGAGAATGTTTTCATCGTTTTTCAAACATATAAAAGTATACACAAAGTGCATTAGTATAATAGCATTCATTCATAAAAAGCACAACTTTTTTAAGCGGATAGTCGAACTAATTTCTAGTCTAGATTGGAAGTATAATATTCTTCACTCAATAAGAAAAATAACATAACTTACTAAACCTTTTTTAATTATATCTTACTAACTTTTTAATTATTTCTTCACTCAATAAGAAATCGGGTGGTTTATGTTCTATTCTTATGTATTGAAATTCACACAGCAATAAAACTCTTGCCTTTAAAAAAAAAATTTACTATCTAGAAATTGTTACATATGTTGATATAACAGGAAGTATAGGGAAATGCATTAGAAAAAATAAGAAAAGAAACTTTTTTTTGGAGTATTAGTTTTCAATTTTTCTTGTTTTAGAACTAATAAACTCAACTATTTTTCTTCTGAGAGGCGCGTTCGAACTAAACATATATATCTACTCTAAAATATATCTACTCATAGTTCATATCATCTTCTCTAGCTATTAGTAAAGTTTCTCATCTGAAAATATTTTACTCTAAAATTCTATATTGATACCAGATAAAATGAATGTGTCATCGTTACCGATTCTTATGGTAATTGTGATTTTCTAGTTGTACATGTTATTTTTTGAATTTTTAGATTGTTTATTCAAATATTCAATATCTAACTACTTTTAAATTTGTAGGTAGAATATTTATGTAGTTTTTAGATTTGAATTTAGAGCTTTTAATCCGGTAAGAAGGTGAAATTTAAACATACATGTGATATTTCAATTATGTTTTATTAAACTCATGGTTTTCACTTGTTAGTTCCAGATTGAGTACGCAACAACAAATGTTTGTAAAAGGGGGGGTTGAATACAAACTTTAGCTTTTAAAAATTAAAGACACACTGATATACTTTTATATAATTCTTATTGA
>JAUEJL010056490.1:0-19497 GCA_032274825.1 Drosophyllum lusitanicum | reverse complement strand
ACTAAAATAAAAACCTAAATGATACAAATGTCTTTTTACTAAAAAATTCAAAACCTAATTAAATTATCTCTTCAATCTCCCGTGTTTTTTTTTCTCTCCTCAAACAAATCTCCACTCCCCATAATCAAAATCATTTCCTTTTTTCTTCATCTTCAAAGCTTTGTTCTCTTTTGTCGGCTGCAAGCTCTGCTACATATCTCCTCAAACAAAAACATTTTTATTGCTACACTGACCACACAAAGTTCTCTCACTACAAACAAAAAGCTTTTTAGAGACCGAGACTTTTTATGACATAAAAGGAAAAGCGTAGGCAAATCTTTTTTACCTAACAGTGCTGATGGAAAAGATGTAATTAGGTAACAAACTATTGAAATAACTGGACCTAAATACTAAAAGCAGTAGGTAAATATTGGGGCAATTCTCAGCCTAAATCATAAACTAATAACTGAACTTAAATAATAAATACAATCGGCCCAATAACTAAATCATCAACCAATTCCGGGACGTTGTGCTCTAAAATGCTTATATACGCTTTCTCATCTTTATTGACACCTTTGGTCCTTTAATTTATAAAATTCTATACGTTAAATACCAATAATCATAAATAAGTAATGTCATTTCTTATTAATGTAAAATATTCATACAATGCAGAATTGGATGTTACAAACAATTAATCTAACACACTTAGCGAAATTAAAACCCCCAAAAACAAGTCTATTAGCCATCTATTCTACAATGTTATTATCTTATCTAACAATGTTTGTTATCATCTAATCAATCAATGTTATCATATTATCTAACAATGTAAACTACAATTAGCAAGAATAAAAAACACAGTTTGCATAATAAAAAGATCCCAAACACAAGATTGTTATCATCTTATCTACCAATGTTATCATATTATGTAACAATATAAACCACAATTAGCAAGATTAAAAACCAAATTTAGCAACAAAACACATTTAACAACTAAATTAGAAAAATCAAAAACCCTAAAAACAAGACTTAATCTAACAATATTATCATCTATCTAAGGGACAATATCTTGAATTTAGACATTCTTGAGAGAGAGAGAACTGATGAGATGTGGCGGTGGTGCGGCAGCAGGGGCGGCAAGGGGAGAAGCGGAGTGGTAGCTAGCAAGAGCTATGTGAAGTAGAGAGAGAGAGCTGATGAGGTGGTGGCTAGACGACGGACGACGATGGTGGTGGCTAGCAAGCAGCGACCGAAAACTTTGATGCGGAGAGAGAGAGAGATATGAGTTGATGATCTTTCATCGATATGTAGAACCGAATAAACCTTTATATTTGTTTCAGAGGAAATATAGGCGACTTCATTTGCGGCAATCGGCGTCAATAGTGGCAATACTCGAAAATTTAAGGGGGAACTTACCCGAACATTTTTTTTGGAAAATAGCGGCAATGCTATTAGAGACGCCGCCGTAAATAGCGGTGACATTTACCACGTTGGCTAGATTTCGCCGCTATTGCTCTGATTTCTTGTAGTGGATAGCAATTGTAGTCCGTTTAAATTTTTCATTGAATGGTAACTTGTACATTTAATTACTAGATTAAATGTCCATGTTATACATGTTGGTTTTAAAAAATTAAACATTAATAAAAAGATATTTAATAATTATAAATCGCGAAAAAATGAGAATTAAAAAAATGATGAATCATAGTGTTAACACCAAGAGAAAACGTAACGGCAGAAACCTAGTATCATGAGACGAAAATATGTGATTGTATTTCTTGTACAAGTCATCTATCATTTTTTGTTACAATTAGTGTCAATAAGGTTAACCAAGTGTTTATTGGTTATATTTAATAAAGATTTAAATGATTATAAAATATTTTAGAATGATAAAACTAATAATTTGGTTAAATATAATATTTTAAAATATTATGAAGGGTAAATATGATATTTGTAAGGTAGGCAAATATGATATTTTAGAGTTTAAGAAGGATATATATGAAGTTATCTCTTAATAATTTTGGTATAAGTTAAAGTCAAAATTTAATTCAATTTTAACCAATAAAAGTCAAAATTGGATTTTAATTTTTATAAATTGAATGATTAAAATATAATAATTAAAATTTTTATCTAAATTTAATAGCTAGAATTATCTAATAAATTTTATTAAAACTAGTATCTAATATAAATAAAAGACTAACTTTAATAAAATCTATTAAATAATTATAGTTATTGGATTAAAATTAAAATTATCAAATTTTAACTATCGATTTTGATAAAAATTAAAATCCATTTTTGACTTTTCTTGGTCAAAATTGGAAATCAATTTTGACTTTAATTTAAATCAAAATTATTAGTTATAATTTTATATATGCTCTTCTTAAACCTTAAACATCATATATCCACACCTTCATTTATAAATATCATAGTTACCCTTTATAATATTTTAAAATATTATATTTAACCAAATTTTTAGATTTATCATTCTAAAATATTATATATTCATTTTAAATTCTTTTTTAATTATAACCAATAAACGCTTAACCATATTACCTCTAATTGTAACAATAATGATCGATGAGTTGTACAATAAGTAAAATTACATCTTTTCGTATCATGATATCATGTTTCTTCTGTCATGTCTACACTTCCCCTCACAATGACGTCATGTCTACACTTCCCCTCACAATGACGTTTAATCTAATTTTATTTATATTAGAATACTTCATAGAAGACTTTACGAAAGTGTGTAATTAATAATACTATAATAGTAGGTAGACAATATTACTTAAAATACATCAATCTCATGCTCACAGTTGACATTAATTTTGAACCAATTACATTATGTAAAAATCGAAAGAAAAACCGTCAATCTTGTTCACATGTTTATATTTGTTAGACAAGTTAATTTCGTGCAAAACACACAGCTTAAGCCTATTATTTAAAGGAATATGATAACCACAACCCAAGGTAATATTATTTTTAAATATAATAATCATAATTTATGTTTTATAATCAACTTTCTATGTTTGTAAAACAATCCACTTTAATTATCTTTTACTTATATTTTGACTTTTCATACATGAATTATAGTGTTATTTTTAAAATATTAAAATTATATATTTTTACTTTTAGGATCATGGTTATCATTTTCCTTATTTAAATTATAACTTCTATCAACAAAAGAACTAGATATCATCATAAAGAACACATTTTTAACATCTTGGTATGATTAAACTATAAACCTTTGGTTTGTTATGTTTACCTATTTTAGTATTTTGTTGGGAATTTATTAATTAAGCATGTGGCCCACTAGTTTGGGAGTACCATGATGCATGGAATAATTCAAGATTAATTTATTTGTGTGATTCAGGTTAAGTTGTTACAAATTAGTGATTGTCATTTTGATTAAACTAGGCTAATGACGTACTCATGAATTACACAGCTGGTTGATTAATTAAAAAAATTATAAAATATTAAAAATATATTCGATCAATTAGGGACTTGGAGTATCACACGTTTGATTCAAAGAAAAAACAACTTTGAAAATTTAGAAAATAGTAAGTTCATATCAGGTTTCAATAATGCTAGAAATGGTTTTGATGATAGTTTAGACAAAGTGTAGTGCTGGAATTATAGTTGTATTGTTGTTGTTGAGTGTGAACAGGGGCGGACCTAGGCATGGTCCGGCGGTGTCACGAGTCAATTTGCCTACAATGTGAAAAATTTTAACTTTTTCGAGTCCAGTAAAATTTTTGGTTGTCACCTCTGATATTTTGATACCACCAAAATCTAATGAAAAATGAAAATTTTTGAAAAAAATGATGATATAGTTCAATATTCTTTGAAATACTTTAATTTACCCTAAAAATAACAACTTAAATATTATAGCTTTATATAAATTGTGTTTTGTTTTAGATTTTAACCCTAAAATACCGAAACATCGTTAAACCAACCCGATTAACTCAAAACCTGAAAAAACTCCGTACAACACCCTCAATGATGCCATCAGTAACCAAAAATCCTGGGTCCGCCCTTGTATGACATAATGACCGGTTGATGCAGCTTCAAGATGGTTTTTGTTTTTGGAATTCAAGATAGCAGAATACATAAATCAAATCAGAAGATAGTTAATAGATCAAGATTTGAATTCTGACTTTGCAGTTCATGATGGTGATTGGATTAAAAAGTTTTATAATGCAGAATGCACATCTACTAATGTTCATTACTAAAAATGTTTACCTGTTTTATAGGGATTTTATTAATTAAGCATTTAAGCATGTGGCCCACTAGTTTGGAAGTACCATGATGCATGGAGTAATTCAAGTGTAATTTATTTGCATGTGAAGGTTGTTAGAAATTAGTGATGACCATTTTATTATAAATTGTAATGTAATGTAATTCTTGCATAATGGTCAATTAACATTAGAAAATATTGCCCCTAGTGCATTCTCTATCTTTAACTTTAGTTGTGATAGCCTACAGCAAAAAGGCATTATCACTCAGCAATTCTTATCAAAATCCCATGCACTCTCACTTGATTCTCTGATAACTTCACAATTTCCATAGCGACTTACAAGAAATGCCAGTCTGAGTAAGTTAACTTCACAATTATCATGTTTGATGAAATTTATCTTTTATAATTAGCTTTTCATGATGCTATTTTAATTTAGGTAGTTTAGTGCTGTCTTTAAGCTGTTAAATTTGTGTAAAACTATAATATTGAGCATAATTTTGTTTTCAAGTTGTTTAATGTTGTTTTTAAGGTATTTCAAGTGGTTTAGGGCTGTTTTGCTCAGCTAAACTGTTGCTAATATGTTTCACTTTTTTATTCACGCAGATTAGCTGTTTTGATGATGCGTTGATGTTGTTTTGGACTGCTTTCCTGGTTTGCCATTTTTAAGTTAATTATCTTAGCTCACGCTAGACATACTTTTCGCGATCCTTGGATGGCTCTAACGTACATCTCAAGCCTATTTGGCAATAGTGCCAAAAATGAAATTAGCAGTGGTGCCGATAATGTCATTAGCAACAGTGCCAACAGTGGAGGTATGAACCTAATCCCCCCCCCCCTCCCAAAACCTTCAAATCCCAAAGCTGTCTTATAAGGCGTGTAAGCATGGGCAACTGCTCAAGACCCATAGCTACTATTATTTAGCCTGAAACTAAATTTCGGAGGCAGAAGCAAAAAAAATAAAAAGGAAGTCAATATAGACACATATAATTCGCAATGATTAAATATTTCAAAGTAACTACATTCAATGAGATGCAGAAGTTGGCGATACAACGATTTAGAGGAAACTAAGAGGCAAAAAAGAAATCAAATATTCAATTTTCAAATCTTTTGGTTGTTTGTGAAAAAATCATGAAATTATTGATTCATCAAAAATTGTTTGCGATTTTGTATGACTTTGAAAAGAAACTACACAATTTTTTTTTACCATTCGCCATTTTGGATCGACGAAATCACAAAAATCGATTAAGAAGAAGAAACAAAATTAACGAAATTGCAATCAAAGGCTTTTGATTGTAATGGCAGATCGACTTGATCAAAGATTATGTTTCACTACTAATGAATTAAGGAATAAGGATCGAACAGTAGAACTCTTAAATCTAAGGCAGATTTGAGATTTGAAATCATTCTAACTTCTCAAATAAGCATAAAAACTTTCCTTCGGTCACTGTTCCTTCATTCCTAGTTTAATTCTTAATAACTATTTAGATTTTAGTTCCTTAATTTTAGTTTGTTTTGTTTTGCTTACTTGGTAAGCATGACTAATTGGAATTTGCATATTAATTAGTTGTTTTTACTAGGCTTATTAAGATTAGTTAATTGGTATTTGCTTATAAATTGTTTAGTTAATTTGTTACCCTGCATATATTTTTATATGTTTTAGATTATTTTTATATATTTCTGTATTTTTAAGGGTCTTTATTATAATTTAGTCCCGAGCCTCAAAAACATTTGAAACAGCCCAGCGAAATCCACAAAAAAGAAAAAAGAAAAAAGAAACATACTTTCATATTTATTATTGTCACGAGGATATATGTATTGGAGGTAGGAACATATAATTTGTTCGATCATATATATTGTTTGGGTAAAGATCCTTTCATGTTTGTTCAAGCATGATATATCATGTTCTCTCATAAACATGAGAGCGAGCCCTACAAAGGGACTCATTCTTAACTTAAAATAAGATACTCGTTCTCATGTTTGCGAGAAAACATGATGGGTACGTTATGTTTGACTCAAACATGGGAGGATCTTAACCTATATTGTTTATATTTTGTTCTTTTGTTGGTCTTTGTTGAGTTTTCTGATGCGTTGCTTAGATGCATCTTTTGTTGTGGAAATAGATTGGGTGAAGTACATCCCACTACATAGAGCTATTTTGAAGAACGACTGGGACAAAACCCAAGAAATTATCAGCATGCACGAAGGTGCATTGAGAGATGCAATCGATCAGAACGGTCAAACTGCACTTCATGTTGCAGTTGGAGATGCAGTTGCAACACCTAAAAGCATCCTTTTTCTGGAAAATCTTCTTGAAAACATGACTCCTGAGTCACTAGTCACTCTTAAGGATGCGGGCAAATGCAACCCATTGCACCGTGCCGCAATTGCTGGCAACACTAAGGCTACAGAAATGTTGGTTAATACTAACAAACATTTGTTATTCTGCTTGGACAATGATAGCGCACTGCCAGTCCATAGAGCTGCATGCAATTCTCAAGAAGACACCTTTAAATCTTTGCTTAAAGCTTGCAAAAAACATATTGGGATCTCTAAACAAGAAGGGTATCATAATCCCTTTGAGGGCACCACTGGTGCGACGCTTCTTATTACCGTAATTAATTCAGGGTATTTGGGTGAGTCTTATTTTCCCATTTTTCTAAATGCATCACCAAATACATCTTTTTAACTTGTAATCTCATCTCGTTTTGTAAACCTATATATGTGCAGATGCTGCATATGAGCTGGTCAAGGACTACCCAAACATGGCCAGGTCAATGGATGTAACTGGGAATTTCTCTCCGTTACTGGCTATAGCAAAAAAGTTTGATGCATATCGTAGTGGAAAACGATACAACTTCTACCAGAGTTTTGTATACTCTTGTATGTTTCTTCATTCTCTCTTCCATGCATTCTGATTTTGGCATGATTGATCAACATGGAGTAATTAAGTGATAAACTTATGAAAAAGAATCACGATTCAACTAATCTTAAATTTCGATCTTTATTGATTGGTTTTTCATATCCAGCCCTTGTTTTTCTAACATTCTTTTCTTCTAGCTTGGTCATGGTGTATCGCATGATTAATATTGTTAACATTATGATTATTTTTGAAGGTGTGAAGATAAAGAACGACAACGTACGTTATGCACACAGGGTCCAGGATATTGAGAACCATGATGAATATAGGGATCAGTTTGTTGAAAAGTACAAAAGCAGCTACTTCTACTCGGGTGTGTTACTCTAAAAGTACAACTTATTATAAACAATAAGCATGATTTACATAAATAGATTTTTGACATAAGTTATTATAAACAAATGGAATGGAAAAGAATTATGATATAGTTCAACATAAAATCAAATGTCGATTGCTATTTCATAGCACAATCTTTTTTTCTAATGATCTTTCATTCCACCTTTTGCACTCAAGTTGATAAACCTTAAGGGGGTGTTTAGTTCATGGACTTGAAATCTTAAGAATTTCAAATCACATGGGATTTCAAATTCAATCACATCCCTTGCTTGGTTCATATAATAGACAATGAGATTTCTAGGGCAAAAATAGTGAAGTAGTCAACTCACCTTCAAAACTTTACCGGCTCGGAGACGGGGAAGGCAGAGAGCCAGAGACGGTGAAGGGTGACGGTAGCAGAGGCCGAGACTGTGAAGTACGGCGACGGTAGAGGCAGAGGCGGTGAAGGCCGACGGCAGCAATGGAGGAAGAGATGAAGAAAGGCGACGACGGAGACTGGGAAGGGTCGGCGAAGACGGAGATGGTGAAGGGCGGCGGTGGTAGAGACGAAGAAGGGCGATGGTAGAGATGATGAAGGGCGAAAGCAGCGGAAATGGAGACGAAGACAAAGAAGGGCGACGACGGAGACAGGGACAAGGACAGAGACGGCAGAGGTGGAGACGGTGAATGGCGACGATGGCGGGGGCAATCTTTCTATTTCATGCCCAACTTTGATAGAAAGTTCTTTAACTAGATAAGCTCCTTGGCTGCTTTTGCAATGATTCTAGTTCTGTTGTTGAAAGAGCAACACTCTTTTCAAGTCTAGACATCCAACTAACTATTGTACCCCTAATAGTAAACACATAACTGGTTGTACTCTTTCCAGAATTTGAACATCTACCCAAATATGTGTGTGACATTCTTCAAAGATAACGGCTCTTCTTTTGAAATATAAGCCAATATCAGATGTGTCTCTCAAGTAGCGTAGCAGCCACTTTACACATTCCCAATGCTATTTTCCTTCATTTGATATAACTTGCACACTACTCCTACTTACACGGCCAATGTGTGACCTCATACATACCATAGCATACATCAAACTGCCTACTGCTCATGCATATGGAACTTTAGCCATCTCTTCTTTATCTTTATTCATCTTTGGTGATTGATTCTTTAAGAGTTTCATTTAGCAGCTCCTAATTCTTTCATCTCAAACTCTTGAGACAATTGTCTGTATATAGCTTGTTGATCTCTTTCATGTCTAATCTACTGATCCTGTAACCAACATATCATCAACATATAAAAACAAGTTAATATAAGAGAAGTGAACCTCTTCAAGTAGCAACCACGGTCCATTTCACATCTCTTATAACCATTCCTTTGCATAAAGATGCTAAACTTTAGGTACCATTGCCTCGGAGTCTACTTTACTCATTTTCTTTAGTTTGCATACCAAGTTTTCTTTTCTGGCTATCTGAAAACCATCGGGTCGGGTCATATAGATGTCTTCATCAATCTCCATGTAAGAATGTTGTATTGACATCTAATTGTCCTAGATGCAAGTCTTCTGCAACAATAATACTTAGGAATTTGATAGTAGTCATCTTCACTACTGGAGAGAAGATCTCGTTGTAGTCAAGTCATTTTTTTATTGGAAACCCTTGACTATTATATCTTTTGTTGCCATGATGTTCTTCTTTGATTCTGAACACCCACTAATTCTGAAGTGTTTTGGTAACCAGACAAAAGTCCTTAAGTGAACTCATTTCTTCTTTCATAACTTGTTTCCATTTTACGGATTCCTTCAAATTCAATGAACATGGATACGACTCTTTTTCACCATTTTTGGTCGGTAGCAAATAATTTGCTCAAGGAGAGTATGTGTCTCGAGGTCATGATTCTCTAGTAGATCTCCTTAAGTTAGGAGTTTCCAAACCTACTTCGTCATCATCATTGTTGTGTGTGCTCCTTGAGGCCCCGCTGTCATCTAAGCTCTCACTAGAATCTGAACCCTCTCTTATCTTTGAGGTGCTACTAGGGCATACAAGGTCATCCTCTTTAGCATCATCAAACACAAATTACTCCTTTCCATGCGGTACTGTTCCTCTTTTAGAATTTGCTGCAAACTTATCTTTGTAGAAGGCATTTTCATTAAAAGTGACATATGAGCTTCCTATGACCTTTCTACTCAATGTACACTTCTTGGCCTTTGCTCAAGCTTGCCTCTGTTAGAAAATACAACCAAAACCGTGAATAACTAACCTCCCGACCTTGTCATTCATTTTTTGGAATCTTAAACCCAATTGGAACTAAGGGTCCATGGTTGATTAAATACATTGTTGCCATGAATCTACGAGAACAGCTTTGACAGACATGCATGTAATCTCATGCTCCTTGCCCTCTCATTCTTTCTACAACTCCATTCTGTTGAGGTGTTTCTGAAACTGTCTTTAGCATACTACTTGTGTTCTTTGACCAATAATCGATAAACTCTTTGCTATTGTACTCACCTACATTGTCAGACTTTAAACACTTGACCTTTAGGTTAGTTTCATTTTCAATAGCAACGTTCATTTCTTAAAGGTAATAATAACATCAGATTTATTTAATTTTGAGAAAATAAACCCCCTACCTTTCCGGTTGAATCATCAATAAACGTGACATAATAGCATGATTCTCCAAGTGAAGATACTGATGTAGGGCCGTATACATTAGTATGAACCAGCTCCAACTTCTTTGCCTTGGGTGTCATTCCTGTCTTGGCAAATGTAACCTTATTTTGTTTTCCAAGGACACAAGGCTCACAAAAATCCACAATAACAAACTTTAGATATGGAATTCTGTCTTTTAAAGCTAATATCTTCATCCCTTTCTCACTTATATGGCCACCATGTGCAAACACTTTAACAATATACAATGTTCCTCATTTTTGTCTATGAGCAATTACAAGATTTCTCTTTGTCACCTTCTATCCATGATCACTGAAATTAAAATGTCAGCCTTTATCGTCTAACTGCTCCACTGATATTAACATTCTCTTCAGATTTAGAATGTAATATTAACGGAGACTAACCAAGACAAAATCAGATTAAATTCGTTTACATGATTGGTAATAGACATACCTCCCTTCATCTTCATGTTGACTAAATACGGGATCAAGAAAACCTTATTTGAAGCTAAGGGTTTTTCATACATGTTGGACAACTCCCTGATTAGCCTAAACATTGTCTTCTCATTGGCGATGTTGTATGTGACATTCTTTGCGAACGATAGCCTGACTACTCCAAGAGCATGTTGATCCAACAAGTTCCAATCCTCATGTTCCATGGTATCAAGTTTATGTTCACATAAGGGTTCATATTGTTTTTTAGTAGAGATAATCTTCAATCTGCATATTCCAGAAACAAAAATTGTGGCCATCAAACTTGTCGATCTTCACCTTTCCATCTTCATCCATTACTTTTGATACCAATTGTTAAGGATTTGACACAAACAATAGCACACACACAAATGAATATAATGTGCAAAAACATTAAAGAACACGAGATATTACATGATTCACATGATCAGGTGCTACGTCCATAGCTGAACTAGAGAGATTTCTTATTATTTCGACTTAGGGTTACATTTACAAGGATATGTATAAATATGAGAAAATGAGGTCGTAGTAGAGGCACTCTCCCCGGATACTATTGGTCTCCACAACTCAACACTTCCCTTGGATTTTCCATAGATTTCTTCCGTGGAAAATCAGTTGGAAAATTTCCCACGGATTTGCAATAGCTATTTTACCCACAATTTACCATTGCTTACCCACATATTTGCTAGGGTTATTTTATCCACGGATTTGTAACAACCATCTTCACCCACGGATTTGCAACAACCATCTTTATCCACGGATATGCAGTGGTCATCTTTCCCATGGATTTGCAATAACCATCTTTACTCACGGCTTTCCAACGGCCATCTTTTTTGCGGATTTCCAGCATCTACCTTCCCATGGGTTTCCGAATTCACAATAAAGAGATTTTTTATCAAAATTTTCACGGATTTCTATGGAATATTAATACTATATTTTCCACAGATTTACAGCAAATTTTGCACATATTTTATTTTCCACTCTTCTAATACACAAATTATGTAACCTACCTCGATTTTAGTATATCAGATTCTAAACGATAAATATCAGTTATAGAAACTTTTGGTTAGTTAAGTTTACAATTCAATTCATCTATACCATTTCTTTATTAGGGGTGATTATTTATACCACCATTTATTGATTTGTGTAGTTCAGTTACAATCACACTTTATATCATTTTCTTGATTTTAACACAACCGAATCTGATTTCTTGTGCAGTGATGTATGGAAAGATTTTAGACAAATTTTGGGATGTTGCACTGATTTGGGGTATGTAACAGGTTTGTTGGGATTCATCTTAATTGCATTATGCCCTTACTATTTCCATTTTGAGTGTTTGGGATTAATTACGTTTTGAAACTGTTAGTAGTTTATTTGTTTTTTATATAGCTAAAACGCACTTGAAATTTGGCTAATTAAACAAAACATCTTATAGCTTATTAATTTTTTTTATAAATAATAAGTAGCTTTCTTTAAGGAGTTAAATACTGCTTTTAGCTTATATCTTCTTTGTAAATACATTTAGATTATTAATGTAAAATTAGCTTTTTATCCTAATTCAAGTAATCAATAATATTCTTACTATAAAAGATCTTATTAAGGCTACCGAAAGCATTTCATATTAAATAAACAAGACTAAATAGGTTACTAGAATTCGTTGAAGAGAGTTTGTTTTTACTCATATCCTTTGTTGAAAGTCAAGAATTGTTATTCAGCATTTTTCATTCTACTAGAGCATAAGCTAATTGTATATTCTATTCTTGTTAAATTTACATATCACTTATTGTTATACTCCGATATTCTTTACATTAAAACTACATATTTTAATGTTTAAATGGTAATATGAATTAACTATAGAGATTTTGTTTGCTACCAACTTGATATATAATATTACTTTAAAATACATGGTTTTTAAATTATATGTAGTGCCTCACATCAAGCAACTCAGGGAAGACAAAATAAAACACAATAATGCTTTAAGGATATTGAAGTGTATATGCCAAGAAGTTGACAAATTGAATACATTTAGTGAGATTTTTGGACATTATGGCAATGCATTTGGTGTGGCAGTTACAAATGATACTTGTGAGGTAGTAAAAGAGATACTTGATCATTTTCCACAAGTAGGTTGGGCACATCGAGATAATTATCGTATGTTTCAACTTGCAATAATAAATCGTTGTGAAAAAGTATATAACTTTTTGGTACACAAGGTGATTTATGGTGTGCAGTACCATAAAGCAACCGTTGACGAACATAATAACAATCTTTTGCATTTGACTGGAAAAATGGCACCTATACACAAACTCAATTTGGTTTCCGGTGCAGCTCTACAAATGAAAAGAGAGTTACAGTGGTTTGAGGTTAAAATCTCTCTCTAGACAAAGTATCATTAATAATTGAAAATCATTTGCAGTAAAATTTGTTGCATTTTACAGGCAGTGGAAAACTTTATTCCTCATGCTTATAAGGAATTAACGAACAACGAAGGAGATACGCCATTAATGGTGTTCAGGAAAGAACACACCCAATTGAGAAAAGATGGAGAAGAGTGGTTGAAAAAGACCGCAGAAGCTTGTACAATCACAGCTGCACTCATCATTACAATAGTTTTTGCGGCAGCCATTACTGTACCTGGTGGAGATGATAACGGGAAACCAAATTATGCGTCAAAGCCAAGTTTCATCATATTTGCAGTCTCAGATGCAATCTCGTTATTCTCATCAACCACTTCCTTGCTACTATTTCTATTTATTCTCACAGCACGTTATCGGGATGAGGATTTTAAGTACAACTTACCTCAGAAATTAATACTTGGTCTAGCAACGTTATTCCTATCTCTGACCTCAATGATGGTAGCCTTTAGTGCAACATTATATATTATGTTTGGACAGGGAAAGGAATGGGTACTGATTCCAATAGCAATATTAACATGTCTGCCGATTGCTTCATTCGGGACATTACAACTACCATTGCTTGTTGATCTTGTCTCTTTAACATATGGTAATGGAATCTTAGGTAAACCAAGTGATTAAAGGAGTTAATAACATCATGTCAGCGAAATACTTAATTGTTTAATCCGATCTCCATATGTAATTGTTTCTGTATCAATTGTAAAGAAGTTGGGTGATGACTTCAGATGTAATACATTGCATATTTCTCCCTTCAAATTTATTGTGACACAAGATTATTTCCATTATGATCAACAACTGTTCTAAATATATACATGTTTTATAGTTTGTTGTAGAAAAAAGTTTAGTTTTAGAATAAGATACAACACTGAAAAGAAGGTAATAGAGATATAAAGAAACTTTTGAGGAGAATATAAAAATAATAAAAAGAGAAAAATCCATAAAATAGTAACCACTTCAAGTTTGTTCTATCAAAGTCACTCATACTTTGAATTCACTCGACAATAATAAAGTTGTAAAAGTGTTCTAATCAAGAGCGAATCCACCCGGTGTTTAGTGGGTGGTAATGAACACATCAATTTTCCAAAAATTCAGTTTAATATGTAAAATGTTTCAAAATTATACATGGGAACCAACATACCTATATGTGAACCCACAAATCCATTTGTGAGGGTGTGAACCAAATTCCAGAAACAACATTAAAAATTTAATTTCCAATTCCCTAAATTGTTTCTACTCAACGTCTCCACACGCATTTTTCTCATCTTCTGCTCTCAAAATCGTTTTTTCTCATCGCCAGCGCTAGGATTCTCCATTTCAGTGGTGAAGTTATGTACGTTCCATTGGAAAATTAGTTGACAGGCGAAGTGTGAGAAGGGGACGGGGCTGAGCCGTGTCCTTTATCTCCCAATACATGGTGAACCCACTAAATTTATATTCCCGATCCATCACTATTATGAATTTTGCCTATTTCTAAGGTTACATTTTGTTATTCATAATTTAAATTGATTTAAAAAACCTAACTAATTAATTTATAATCTATTTGCTAAGCTAAAAGACGTTAGTTCCATTAAAATCATTGAACTGACTTTGAAACCCATAACTGTGTTTTCTTCCCTAACCTCCAACTCCTGTCTTTCTGTAAATACCATTTTTTCTCTTCCTAGTAATTCAGATTAGGGTGTTCATTTTTGGATATCCAGATTTTTGGATATCCGAAATTTTCGGATAATGCATTTCGCTATCCGATATCCGAAATTGATTTGGATATCGGATAATCTGAAATATTCGAAATTTAGTACTAAGTTTTTTTTAGGAGTTTTTCCAGATTAAGGATTCTCCCGGAAATTTAGTACTAAGTTTACATGTCCTAAATATTAATGTAATTATAACTAGAACTACTTTTACAAACATAATTCAATCCCTTCAAAAGCTAATTTAATTTTTTCAAACTTGAACCGGAGAACATATATAGTTAAAGGACTTACTGCTTAATACAGTTATCACATAATATATTAACTAACTAACTAACTACTATTAGAATGCAAAATATATAAGATATAGTAGGTACGATCGATAACATGAGATATATAGTTTGCATACAGTAAGTACATACCTCACGTACGTATGGGAGATCAAATTCACTCTCTCAAGTGTACGTTGGATACTTATTAACAAATGCTTGTACAATGATCGATCATTCAGATCCAAATCATATAATTAATATTATCTGACATTAAGTAATTACATGAGTCACGAGCAGCAAGCAAGCAAGCTAGCTAGCTAAGCTAGATCACAACGAACTTACCCTTAGCATGTTGTATGACACAAATTATATCGATGGATGTTGAAATTAGATCAAAAGCCAATTAAGCAAAACAAATTAAAATGGAAACTATTACATTTAACAAAATCAAATTCCTTATTGTCTATACATAGATTTCAAACACTATATATATTTCCCTTGCAATTGTTGGATGACAGTACGTACGTACGCTCATTCAACTTCATCTTCACCAATTAATTAATTAATTAATTAATGATCACTCAACAAGAAATATAAACCCTTGAAAACGTACGATCGAGGTTCTAATTAACTACCTTTCACATAATTAGATCGTCAATCAAATTATACTATATATACGTACAATCGAATTATTTAATTATTCTTTGACTTGAAGCAATATATAGAATATAATTATTGAAGGGAAATTAAGGATATGAAATCAATCATCTCTGGATGAAGAAAAGCAAAAACAAAGATTTAAAAAATTGGCCTGGGTGTATCTTAAATAAACATATAATAACAAGATCAATCGATCGATGTTGAAACTAGATCAAGTATATTTGATATCGATTTGGAGTTTTAGACATCTAGGGTTTTTTTGATATTATATATTTGTTATTAAAAAAATTAAAGAATATATATTTCGGATATCCGAATATCCAAAATTTTAGAAAAATGCTATCCGAATCCGAAAATTCGGATATCCGAATTTTCGGATAATTTCGGATCGGAATTTTTGGGTATTTGGATTTCGGATCGGATACGGATATTTTTTAACACCCCTAGTCATTCTATCTAGTAGAGCACCTGCCAACAATGTCACTATAATTAAGAAAATATCATTAGGGGTGAGCAATCGATTGGAACCGGTCCGGCCTGGACTAAACCCGGTTTGGAACCGGAACCGACATAGACAAACGTTGAGAACCGAAACCGAACCAGCTAAACTATACCAATGCCGGTATCCGGTCCCGATTCTAGTTTTCCTATTAAATACCCGGTTGGAACACGTACATGTTCCTATGCACTTGGTACAACTAGCTAATGCTTTGAGAAAATGACTTTAAACAAAATAGTCCTCGTGGTACTTCTCTGAATATTATAAATTCAGGTTGAAGCTGAAAGTTACATGATCACATCATGCGTACGTGAAACTTGGAATGAAATTATCTTGAGCTTCATTAGAAGCATCTTGCAATAACTACGACACACACACATAGTATTTTTTAAGAGCGGAGATGCTATAAGAAATTACTTAATTACTTGACTTTTTCTATGTATCTCCAAATGTAAAGAGATCTCAAAATGTAAAGAGATCTCAAGTGTTTTAATATGAACTGGACCAATGCCAACAAAAAAAAAACTGAAAATACACAAATTTTGATACAGGAAATACAAGTTGTATAACAACAATTAGTCTCCAACAACATAACATAATAAATTTAGTCTTATGAAAACTAGCGTTCAGTCTACATAATAAAGTAAAACATATTATAACACATGATTCATAGTAAAACATGTGCTATAATTTTTTTTGAATTTGAATGAATTAGTATTAGACTATTAGGTTATTAGCTTCTGAAATTGTTTTGCCTCGTTAAAAAGGCTTCCGGGTTGGTCCCGGTCAGTGGCACTGAACCGGTTTGGAACCAGAACCGAGTTAGACTATTTTTAAGAACCAATAACTGGCGTTTGATGTTAATCCATCCGAGTTTGGCAACGGTACCAGACCGGTCTTGGTTTGGTTGGATCTGGGTCAAATGCTCACCCTTAATTATCATCATAATTAAATCTTAAAAATGGTGGAGAGGAGTTGAAAGCTTCTAAATTTCAAAGTCACTTGCCCTTTCTCTAGAGATATGAAAGCTTAGTTATGCACTGGTGGAGCTAGAATTTTAATACAGAAGTCTTACTTTATTAAAGTACAGTAATGATATTCATAACATACAAACAACATAAAAATTTTTAATTGTTTTTAGGGTTTACTTCTCCAAAATATATTAAACTATACCCCAAATGTTAAGGTGTGTATCCACCTTCTAAAAATATTATTGTGTGTATTGAACTTTTAATTTGTTTTTATTGTACGTATTTTGATTACATAAAAAATCAAAAAAATTATAAGTTTAGTACATACAATAGGAAGTTTAATACACATAATAACACATTTTTTGAAACTTTGATACACACAATAACATTTTTGAAAGGTGGATATATACTCACATTAACATTTTGGGTATAGTTTAATACATTTTAGAGAAGTAAACCCTTGTTTTTAAGATAAATAATAACAAAGTTGATATAAATTAAAGAAAATTATATGTTATAATAAGGCTTATGCTTTGCCAAAATAGATTTTCAAAAATTTCTACCCGTTATTTCTTAGAATTGTAATACTGGGTTGTATCTTGATTAGAAATTCATGGACTTGAGCTAATACTATATGTGAAAATTGAACTAATTAAGCCCCTAACACTAATATTTAACCCCCTCTATATTCGCCTCTGTAGTTATGTTTGCGTGAAAATCCTTTTGAACTTCAGTAAGATCTATGCATGGATCATATGCTCCATGAATCCAAGGCTATTCATAATATATAATCCATTAAAAGTAAAAAAATTAACAAGATAAGTTTCTTCATCCAATAATTTTTGAACAGGAAATGCAAATGTATCATAATCTACACATATATCCACATAGGAACTTGAACATCTGACCTTAAAGAAGAAGGGGAAAACGTTATACTTTTTCCCTCCAAAGTTACCTAATTGACGATAATGTACATGTTTACCCTAAATTACCCAAATAATTTCTTCCTCGTCAAATAAAAGTTGAGAGCTGCTACATTTTAGAGGTAGGAGGGGTTTCCATGTTTAGAAAAAATTCCACATGTAAGGTTTACTTGACTTGTTGTACATTGGTTATGTAAATATATTAGTGATGAGGTTTTTAGCCCCCGCATTGTGGTAGAGTAATTCGGACAAAGATTTTCAAAGGAAAAAGATTTTCAAAGTATAGAAACATAAACTTATTTACATAGTTGTGTACGTCTTTAAATTACGCTAATATATCTAACTAGTTAAGCGACCCGTGTATCAACACGGGAATGGTATAAGTCAAATTTAAACTAATATATCTTTAAAAAGTACTAACACGTATAGTAAAAATAATTAGAAAGCATAGATAGGAATGAGTAAACATAAGAGAATTTTGAAATTCATACATAATTAAGATTATAATTAGATTTTTTGTAGAACCTATTTATAAACAACATTAATGGTTTTATTAGTAGGGTTGCCTTCATCATCGCATATTAAAACGTTTAAACCCTCCTTACTCTTCACTCGAGAAACGGCCACATATAACTATTCATGAGTAAAAACAGATCGTCTCAAGAACAATCCAACATTCGATAAAGATTGACCTTGGCTTTTGTTTATCGTCATTACAAAACAAACCAAAAGAGGAAACTGTCTTCGTTGGAACTTGAATGGTATTGTTGGCTCTGATGGAATCATCTTAATCTTTGAATATAAGTAATGTGACCAACATTCTTACTTGCAGTTATTTTTGCTTCAACCACATGTGCACCAAGTCGCGTAACTTGTAATCTTGTTCCGTTGCAAAGGCCTTTAGATTGTTCAAGATTACGAAACATCATTACAGTCACACCAACCTTTAAAATTAACTTGTGGTTTGAAAACTAGATACTTTTATTGAATTCAAAAGTTCAGGTGATTGTAATGATTCTTCAAATGTATCAGTTCCTTCGGTTGAACAGATATTGTCAAAACTGTAATACGATACCTCCTCACCATCAATCTTTGAAATCATTAAGTCATTAATACACTCGACCTCTTCATTTGTGGAGCCAAAATTGCTCTTTCCCGGAGAAAGTTTAGATCGTAAAGATTGTTGTTGATGGATGGATATATGGAGTTACTTATTGATTCAACATAATCACCGTTTGATTTAATCAAAAAGTTATCAGGAAATTCAATTTCAGCCTCGCCATGGTTTGGGCCACCAGGATTTCCTTCTCCAATTTGCAATATCCAATCCGCAAATTTCTATGATACTTTCAATGTCATTTGTATGAATTCCAGATTTCAATCGCATATTTTCCGTCAACTCAGGACCAAACAATATTGCCATATATTTGAGGAATTCAACGATGCATTAACAATATCTTGTCTTCGTCCTTTATTGATGACCGGAAGT
>JAUEJL010056479.1:0-19500 GCA_032274825.1 Drosophyllum lusitanicum | reverse complement strand
AAAAATAAAAATAATGTTGACCGTTGATAAATGGTAAACAACAAAAAGTTAAGGTAGTATATAATAATGTATTATAAAACTAATTCTAATGGCTGTTGTACGATAATAAATATAAATTAAAATCATTAAAAATAAATAATAATAAAAATAAAATATAAATCTAAGTACTAGAATAAAAATACTAAATATATATACATGTACACATACATAAATAAATGTATAGAGTAAATTATTAAAAAATGTTAAAGGACTAAATGCGAAACTATTTGAAAATCATAGAGACTGAGTTTGTGCTGTTATAAAAGGGCAAAATAGTCATTTTAAAATTTATAACCCTAGCGCCGTTAGTTTAAATGGCTAAAGGACCAGTTTAGTAACAAAAAAGCAACCATAGGGACATATATTGTAATTTTTGATCTTAAATGACCAAACAGTAACTTTTAACAAACCACAGGGATCATTTCAATAATTTACTTTTAAATCAATGATTCCTTTGTTTTAAAATTAAACCTGAAAAATTAGAAAATATTTTTTGGGTATTATTGTATTAGTTTTAAAATGTTAAATATATAGTTTATAACATTTTCATTAATATTCTTACGTATTTTTAATTTTATATATATATATATTTATGTAAATAAAAAAGAAAAGTATTCAGTTACATATATTTATGTTTATATAAATCTTTAAATAGCGTTAGTTTTGTATAAATAAAAAGAAAAAATAATAAAGTTTGAATAACTTCATCGTTACCTAATTACTATGGACTAGTTTTAGTACTAAAAAGACTAAAGAATAATTTATTATGCCATAATTACAGTTATTTAAGGAAATTTAATAACTTATTATAAGGGAGTCAAATAAGATTAACAAGGGGGCTAGAATGCTAGATAGATCCACCCATAATTATTTAGTTAAACATTCGCTTACAAGGCTACTGATCATTAACGCGTGCATACTTTAATACTAGTGCTAGCTACTTCATTTGGTCGATCGAGTCACTTTCATCTTCAATTCCATCAATATTTACTACTTTGCAAATTGCAAACATTCAACAATTAATAGATTAATCGTTTATTTGGAAATTAAGCAAACTCTTTGAGAAATACATTTTTATTGCTTCATGGGCTGTTGGTAAGCGTGAAGTTGAAGTTTGAGCAAGAAGCCTGCTTGCGTAACAAAGAAGAACTGAACCCAAAAGTCGAATTCTCTAAATCAAACACCAGAAAGTTATCTTCGAACTGAAAACTCCCGATCACGATCGCAGGTTCACTTGTTGCTCCGCCGTCGACAAATGCTAGACACGCCACGTCTTTTGTTATTTGTTTAATGGAGTTAGCCGTGGTTATATTCCACTTCTTTCCATCTTGGAGGTTAAATTCAATATCCGGAACTTTTAAACCAACTTGTGTACCATTAACCGATGTGCTGAAACAAAGACCGAATGGTGCCACCGGCATTGAAGGAGGGATTCGTTTCGTAACCTTTGAAAACCTCCGAACTACACCATTATAAATGTCGGTTCTAAGAGTAGTGTAAGGTTCGATCGTACTAAGCTTGGTAGTGGTATTCGTAGGAACGTCGATAGATCTCGTTTTAATTACAATGGATTCGACTCGAATAAAGTATCCAAAAGAATCCGGATGCTTTATTAACGGAGTATAAGAAAGGAAAGTCCGTACGTCAATATCTGAGTGCGGAAGTAAGGAGTACGGACCATTTCCGTATAATAAAATCCCAGGAGAAGATACATTACTAGGCAAGCATAGAGCTATGATTCTTTTAAGCGGATCGTATAAATAAGCCGGTAACGCGTAAGGCGAGGACGAAAGCGCCATGACACCCGTAACATTTGCGGGAAATGACTGAAATGACGAAGAAGGAGCACACGCCGCATTAGGATACGCACCATATAAACCCGTAAACACATTTCTACCATTGCTTGTGTTCACCGTGAATTCATCATAGTTTAACAATGCTTGGCCACACGATCCGGTAATGGGGTTGACCATGTTGACCGGGCACGTACAGTATCCCCAATCGGGTATGGTTGAATCGTTGGTTACTGGAGGGCAGGAAGGCGGATTGATATCGTACGAGTAAGTAGTTCGTACATCTGTGCACTGATATTCTTCGCACGAAACCGGATATGTGCAAAGGGTATCAGCCGGACAACTATCTTGAAACGTGTTCCATTGCAGGATACAGTCGTGCCATATGAATGGAGCATCAAGATCGATAAGGAAGTTTACGTGTAAGTAACTAGAGTTTACATATGCTGTCATGATATCGACACTATAGAGAGGTTTAGCAGCATCGGTATGTTTATTTACGGGGATAACTACGGAAGAGTAAGGTGGTACAAATGCAGCCATGGCTTCATGATGGTGAGAGATGAAGGCTAGAACTATAACGACTAGCTGTAGATGCAAATACATATTCTTATGTACGTATGGTTATTGTGAACTGGATTCAAGCTGATTTATAAAGATATATAGGGCCAATTTGTAATAGAATATGCAGTTGGCTTAATTAAGCCAATAAACTTATATTTAATGTGTTTGTAGCTAATTATCTTAAGAAACGTTTGTGTTCTAAAAAAGCAAAAGAGTAATGACACTGTTTCTCGGTTATACTTAATGGGTCACAGATAAAAGATTCCATTCTTAAAACTAAAGTTTTTGTCTCATCTAAGTATACAATGTCATAATTGATAACGTATCATATAAATCTGGTTACCAAAAATCAAAATTAGGATCTTGAAGTGGCAAAAAGTCGTCGCTACAGTTCCTGGAAGTGGTAGCATGAAACAATCTTAATTGCCTATATATATATGCATTAGTTAAATGCTTGGATTTAAGCATGAATTGTTGTGTAGTCCCTAAAAAGTTGGATTTGTACTTGTAACAAAGTTTACTGTGGTTAATGTTGGATTTGTACTTCTGCATTCTGTTCACCTTGGGCCTATAGCCAACCGATGCGACTGCGTAATTACCGGTTCAAAACAATTCTTGGCATGGTCCGAGCAATAAGAGCTTCAATAGTTCTTTTGACAATGTACACTTCGATTTGGCTATTATGTATCCTAGACGGAACAAGTATGACATTCAATGACTGGATAAAAGCGTCTTAAAGCTCCGGATTCGTCAATAAAGACATTATGCTTTTCTCCCACAACTAGAACAAACTGTTAATTAGGTCTCTAAAAGTTGTGTTCAATATATTCAAGTGAAGTTTGTTATTAATTAGGACATTAGTTATAGTATAGTGTAGTTATTGTAAATACTTAAGGTGTACAAATACTATGTTATTAACCCTAAATCAATAAGCAATTTCATTATACGATAACCCGTTCTTGTTCTCGGCTCTTGCTCTCTCATACGAATACATACATTCAATCCGAGCTCAATATCATTGTGTTAATTGCTTCAATTCTTCTTTGGTACGTACCTGATACAAATGGGTTCTACACCAATGAATAGCTAAAAGCCTATTCACACATAACTATTCCGTCGCTCGCGTTAAAGACATTTGTGACCGAAATATCCCTATCAGTAAAAGACTAGAACCTCTAGTAACATAAAGTGTACCATCAGTAAAACAGGTCCTCAATTACAACATCTCTAGAGCCTTTGGCTTTGCAGTTTTCCACTTTTACATCCGAAATATTTTTAAAAAATTTGATATATCCTCCTACTTCATTCTCCTAATTTTGATTTTTTTTTTTTTGCATTTATTCTATATACAAAATATCTAATATTCTCCTGCTAAAGCATAAATAGAGAACGCTTACCAAGATTATACACCTCATTTTTAATATGGTAGCGTGATATGGTTAAGTTGCAGTTTTTTTCCTTAAAACAATCTACGTCGTAACTTTGAAGCGTTACGGTGAAACCTTTTTAAACTTGGGCCCTTGCTCTAGAGATATATATAGAGGTGAACAAATTCGGTCCTGTACCGGTTCTGGACTCTTTCGGGGTCGGTCCGGTCCAGGGCGGTCCAGTCTTTTTCCGACCGGTCCGACTTCGGTTTAGACCCGTACGGTTTTCGTTCGGATATTTTTCGGTTCAGTTTAGACATTTTCGGTTAAAACATTTACAGTTTTTGGTTTTTACTTTTCGTTTATTTTGACAATTTAAAAATTAGAGAGAATATGTAAAAAGAAGTTTGTTGTAAAAAAAATGAAAGAGGTGGTGAGGTATTTATAGAGGATTCGTAAAAAAGAAATAGCAGTCCGGACCGGCTTGCCTTTTTAAGACCGGTTTGGACTCTTGGACCGGTCCGGTCCAGACCGACTTTCGTACCGTTTCGGACCAGTTCGTGGCGGTCTTCACCTCAGGACCGTTCCGGACCGAGGACCGGCACAACGGTCTTGGACCGGTCCGGTCTTGGCGGTCTTCGTCGGACCGGTCAGACTAGTCCGATTTGTTCACCTCTAGATATATATTTATTGGACTAAAATGTTGGGCCTAAAATACAATTATTGGACTAAACTGCTACCCCTCAATCCTCATTTTGATAAAGTACTTGGTAAGTTGGTATCATTTTTCTTTAATCTATAATTATATATAAAAGGGCTTATCTTTTTTCTATTTATACCTATTAAATCAATCTCAATCAACCAATTAAAACATCTAACTTCACAATTCTCTAATTTTACAAAACAATTTTAGAAAGATGTTATTAAACATGGATCCCCTAAATTGAATTCAATTTTAAATCAATTGTAAGGGGCTCGATGAAAATTGTGAGAGGTTTTATGAAACATGTGAAGGGGTTTTATAAAAATTGTATATCAATGTAATTCATTATAGGTTATTTATAATTTATGTTTAGTAACTTATGATATATTTTGTTTAGAGAAAAAAATAATTATATATTTGCGACCGTCTTATTTTTATCTACGTTTTGGTATAAATTTTATTGTAATATGACACTTTTTACAAAATTAGTATATTCTTAATTTTTTTGTTATCTATTAATAGTAGTGGGTAGGTACTTTTTTGTTTAGCTCGGTGCGTTATTTTGTGGATTATGATGATGAGCTGAGTGGTCAATTTGAGTATGCTATTCAAAATGTTTAGTTATTGATTATAAAAATTTTCAAACTTATTAGAAAGATGTATGAAACATTTTATAAAATATGGTTTAAAATAAAATGTATCATTAAAAGATGATATATTATATTTAAAAATCTAAATTCAGAGATGTAAAGATAGTTGTTTTTTATGGTCCTAAAACTATTTTATTAGTATATGTAGTTAGCTAAAGGTAACACTAAAATAGAAGTGTTAATTTTTTATACACAAGACATAAAACCATTCTTGATTTTTTAATATTTAACAAATGGGTCATTATTTTTTTCTTTTACTTACAAGGTGTATGAAAATTCGGCTTTAGAAGTGGAAATGCAATGGAGCTCGTTCAAAAGATAAGACATGTGGTCACTATTAGTAGATTTAAGCATGCAGACGAGCCTCTTTATAACTAATTTGATTCATTAAAATATCAAACGATTCTCTATTGGATTACGTTGTGTTTTAGGTTTAGTCATCTAATGCTCATGTGTACAAATCTGTATGTATATTTTCTGTCTTAAATATGTGCACTTAAATCGTCACTAAGTTATTAGTTATGCGAACTTGGATTTCCATTTTCTCTAAATACGAAAAACTTTTAGTTATTCTTTATATATATATATCTCATAGTTTATATTCGTTATAATTTTATTCTTTCCTAACGATCAAGTTGACCAAGTAGAATGGTTGTTTATTATAATGTTGTTGCTTTTACTTGATTTAATAATTTGTGTCTTGAGTAGATTCACTCATTTTTCTTATTTTTAGATCGTCCATTGACTGATCCGTAAGATAAGATGTCATGATCTGTAATATGAGCATTCTTAAGCTTCGATGTGTTTTTGTTGTTTTATATATATTTTAAACAATTTGTATCTAATTTTTATTTTTTATGTATCAGTCTTAATAGTTTGATCGTTATCTAATACTTGAAACGTCTTTTTTATTCAATTATGTTATTTTTCAAGTTTACTTATATATAAAGTACTTCAAAAAAATTTAATTCGGTTTTTTATGTATGTATTTGAAATTTTTTGTATATATACAGTACTTACATTTTTCTATTTGATTTTAATGTATTTCAAGTTTATTTTCTAATAGACTAATACTCGTGCGTGCTCGGGTCTATAAACTAGTATATTAGAAAAATGTTATTGTCCTAATTTAGAGTCTTAGATTTTCTTGATTCATCAAATGCGCATATTATTCTCTGGTTTTTAATTTATTTATGTTTTCTTAAAAGTTGCAATGTATATATGTATATACATTTGATCGACTCATGTTGAACAATAAATGTTGTTTATTCGACTTCATTGCAAACTTTAATTAAATACGTAACTGTTTTTATTAAGGAATTTAAACTAGTGACATATAAGGATACATTTTTATTTCCACCTGAATGGCTTAGAAATGGCTTCAATTGCCATCCGTGAGCGTAAAATTAAAATTTGCACAAGAGGTTTGCTTATTCAACAGCGACGAACTAAACCCAAAAGTCGAATTCTCTAAATCAAACACCAGAAAGTTGTCCTCAAACTGAAATGTTCCGATCACAATACCATGCTCACTTGTTGCACCACCGTCAACAAAAGCAAGGCAAGCCACATCTTTCGTTATTTGTTTCATGGAATTCGTCACTGAGATACTCCACTTCTTTCCATCCTCAAGAACGAAATCGATATCAGGTACCTTAAAACTTAATCCAAAGCTTCGGAAACAAAGTCGAAATGGCGCGACTGGGCGTGCACGAGGAATTCCTATAGTAGCGATTGAAAACGTCTGTAACACTTGATTGTAAATATCGGTTCTAAGAATGGTGTAAGGCTCGATTGTACTAAGCTTTGTAGTCGAATTCTCAGGAATGTTGATAGACTTCTTTCGAATCACAATTGCTTTGACGCCGATAAAGTATCCGAAAGAGTCTGGATGCTTCAGCAAAGGAGTATAAGAAAGCAAACTCCTTAAGTCGACATCTGAGTTCGGAAGAAGGTAATACGGACCCGATCCGAAGAAAAGAACCCCATGAGCGGACGATGTGCTTGGCAAACATAGAGCTAAGGATTTCTTAAGCGGTTGAAATAAATAAGCTGGTAACGCGTAAGGTGAAGACGAAAACGCCATCACGCCAGAAACATTCATAGGGAACGATTGAAACGACGAAGAAGAAGCACATGCCGCGTTAGGGTATGCACCATATAGACCGGTGAACACATTTCTACCGTTGCTTGTGTTCACCGTGAACTCGTCATAGTTTAACAACGCTTCGCCACAAGAACCCGTGACCGGGTCCATCACATTGACCGGACACGTGCAATATCCCCAGCCAGGTAGCGTGGAACTGTTTGTTACCGGAGGGCAGGAAGGATTATAGTAGGAGTAAGTAGTCCGCACGTCTGTGCATTGATATTCTTCACAAGAAACAGGGGACGTGCAGAGCGTGTTGCTCGGGCAACTGCCCGGATATATGTTCCATTGGAGGATGCAATCGTGCCATATAAACGGGGCGTCGATGTCGATAAGGAAGTTTGCGTGCAAGTATTGCAAGTTTACGTATGTTGTCATGATTTGAACACTAAAAAGAGGCTTAGCGGCATCGGTGTGTTTGGTTACGGGAATAACAACGGAAGTGTAAGGTGGTACGTATTGAGCTGTGGCTTCAGGTTCAAGAGAGATGAAGAATAGAACGATAACGATTACGTGTAGAAGCAGATGCATTTTTTAATATTGTTATGTTTTTCGACTATAGCTTCTGAGAGGCATCGACCAGATTTATATAGATGATCATGTGACCAAAGTTTTTACTACATGTATATCTATATTATTAAAATGAATGAATATTGATTATTCACCAAACTTATCTAAATATATATATAATTTATAAAGTTTTGTGTAGACGACGATACCAGCATACCGTAATTATACGACCCTGCAATATTGTAATGTGTTAAATAATAATAATAAACTAATAAAGTATGAAGGTAGGGTACGAGAGAAGTCAGAGCCATGCATGCGTCCGATTGTATAAGGATGGTCGCTCAGAGGTGGACCGATCAAGCAAAAGATTTCAACTTTAATTTTTTTTATATGTTATTACTTGTGGAATTAGGTATCTTTTTTAATTTCTAAAAAGATGTTATATAATTCAAGTGCACGTAACAAATTTTTTTTTTTTTAATAAAAAAAGAAGCCATGGCGTTGACCCAAAATCCAGCGCCGTAAGATTTAGTCCAATTAAGGCCATATTAATCGGTTGAATACATGAGATATAGTCGCCAAAACGATATCGAAGTGGGATCTGGATGGGAATGTTTATGTTATCCACGCAATCGACTCAACTTGTTTTTAATTTCTTCCTTGCTTTTTGTTTATTTTAATATTTATGTTAATTAAAGGCGTGATGTGTAATATTGTTGGAATGTTATGAATCACTGCGTAACATGACATAAGTTGTATCTGTATGTGACGAAATTCGTTGGGGTTCCCTTTCTAAAATTAGAGTAACGTACATACTTACGTCAAACGGATAACAACAGAAATGTTAAAGTAACAAGTTTATACAAAATACAACCGGCCTAACCCTATGAACCTAAACTATTTGACTAAACTATAAGAGTAAGAGGGTATTTATATATTTATATACAAGAAACAAGTTAGACCACCCGCAATAGGGTTCTTCGGACGTGCTCATGTACGCTAAAGGTTGCCCTTACCTTTGATTTTGCATTGGCGGTAAAAAAAAGACACATACCGGCCTCTAATTCTACATCTTGTTTATACAAGGTATAGAACATGAATTGTTTGGTTGGAGAATATCTAAGATACATCCTATAACGAATTTACATGTTTGGTGTGGGGTAGGTGGTGTACCCTACAATTCTAATTAAACAAATTATTAGAGGGGAAGGAGTCTTTTATTCGCTAACACTATGCTATGTCAGCTTTTATTTTAATCATACTGATAATCATACTAGACCGGTCACCCTTCACACTATTACTTTCGTAAGTAAACAAAAATGAAATAGAAGGAAATGGGGTTAGCCACCATGACCAAAGCTACGGTGGATTGACTTCATGTTGTAACTGTAATGGACTTCACCGTGTTAAAAGGAAAAATCGTGTGGCTCATGCTGGGGTAGATACCCCCCACCCCTCCCTTTAAGTAGAGCATTTGGAGTTGTGTCTTTCACAGCTCATCACACCGTCACTTTAACACGCTTTCCACTCTTACTACTCAGCTCACCCTTAACCTCGTGGTAATCGCTCCCCCATCATACTAAATTCTATGATCAAATATTACCCGCTAACCAATCAAAAAATGAAATAATTAAGATTAAAAGAGATTATCATAGCTAGCCCCACTAGTTTCTCCGCAACGCAACCCTTTTGGGCGTGGGAAGAACCACCTAGCCAGCCACCAACCATTGTGTGGCAGTGTGGCTGTTGCACTTGGCAACAACGTGCAGGCTTCACAAAGCCATAATGCCTGCCCCACTCTGAATCCTGATGCCCTTAGCATAAATATACCTTTTAAATTTAATATGGAACCCTGTATAATTAAGAGAATATATATACAAATCAAAATTGATTATACAAATGTAGATTATTCTTAATTTCTTACTTATATTTTGTATACTATTACTTTAGTCTTTTTGATAATTAAAGAATATTAATACGAAAGAGTGATACTATCTTAAGTTTTATCATTTATATATATACATACTAGCGAAATGATTCATGATGGTAACATTATCCAACTTATGTTATGTTATTTTTATTAACCATTTAAATGAGATTATTGTAGGCCTTTATTTGTTCATTTAAATAGTTTGTAAGAGCAACATAACCTAAGTTAAGTTATGTTAATATCATAGATCACTTCCCCTTATATACAGTTGTACAAATAAAGTTTTAACTTTCTGGTTTCCGTTTACATTCAACCTTTGCTTATTAACTGATTATATATGCAATATTTTATATTCTAGATTTCTATTTTCATAAATGCTACTTGCTCGATTTTTTATTTACATTTATAGTCTACCGGTTAGTACGTACTCTTGCCTTCGGATAGAAGGTCAAGGGTTCGAATCTCGGCAATTTCAGTTAAATGATGGTCATGTGGTTGCTTCTGAAACGGCCACAAGTAACATATGTTAGATTGTGTACGTCTGAGTCAAAGGCTAAAGACCCCGTTGCAGCAACATAATATATTCCATTTGCCTTTATGGTTTAACAAGTTAAATGAACAATGTTGTTTTTATATAACTTAGAAGATTATTATGTTAATATGACAATATATTAAAATCTTGGAGATGTTGGCTTTTTTTTAACAATTAAAGTGGGGATTATATTAATAGCTAGAAGCTAGTAATTAAGGTTAATTACACAAAGAGAGGTTAATTAAGACAATGCAAACACCCAAATAAGATTACGCAACAAAACCTGATTATGCATTTCCAGAAATGCTTCAATTTCTGGTAAAGTTGAAACCACCACAAGAGGTTCCTTTATTCAACAAGGAAGAACTAAACCCGAATGTCGAGTTCACTAAATCGAATACTATAAAGTTATCCTCCATCTGGAATGTCCCTATCACGATTGCGTGTTCACTTGTCGCACCACCGTCAACGAACGCCAAACACGCCACATCTTTTGATATCCGCTTCATGGAGTTAGCAGTAGATATACTCCACTTCTTCCCATCTTCAAGACTGAAATCAATATCTGGAACTTTTAAACCAGCTTCGGTATTGTTAGTGGAGATCCCGAAACAAAGACCAAAAGGCGCAACTGGCTTTGCGGGTCGGAGTCGCTTTGTAACCATCGCGAACCTCCGAATCACTTTACTATAAATGTCTGTTCTAAGAGCGGTGTAAGGCTCGGTTGTGCTAATCTTTGTAGTGCTATTTTCTGAAACACTGATAGATCTCTTTTTAATCACAATGGTATTAACACCGATAAAATATCCAAAAGAATCTGGATGTTTTAGTAGAGGGGTGTAAGAAAGCAAACTCCTAACATCAAGTTCTGACTTCGGAAGTAGATAATACGAGCTACTTCCTACAAATAACACTCCGGTGCTAGATTCCGCACTAGGTAAACAAAGAGAAACCGATCTTCTAAATCCATCAAAAAGATAGGCTTGTAACGCATGAGGAGAGGACGATAACGCCATGACACCGTTAACATTCGCCGGAAATGATTCAAAGGTTGAAGAAGAAGCACACGCGGCGTTTGGGTAAATACCATAAAAATCTGGAAAAGCAGTTCTACCATCAGTCGCGTTGAAGGCGAATTCATCATAATTAAGCAAGGCTTCACCACAAGATCTGTTGATCGGGTTCACCACGCTGACCGGACATGTACAGAATCCCCAACCAGGTAATGTAGAAGTGTTGGTCGGTGGAGGGCAGGAAGAGGTTCCTAACAAAGTAGATGAACGCACGTCTGTGCATTGATATTCTTCACAAGAAACCGGAGAAGCACAAATCGTGTCGCCAGAACAACTGCCAGGATACGAGTTCCACTGAACAATGCAGTCATACCAGATGAATGGAGCTTCAATGTCAATGAGGAAGTTTGTATGGATGAATTGTGAGTTTACGTATTTTGTCATAACCTGAACGCTATACAGAGGCTTACTGGAATCGGTGTGTTTGGTAACCGGAACTACTAGTGAAGTGAAAGGGGGTACATATTGAGCAATTGATTCGTGTTCAAAAGAGATGATGGCTAAAATGAGAACAATAAGTTGTAGATGGAAACTCATTTTAGAATGTTAATTTGTATCTTCTCCACTCTATCTGTTTTACATTGCGGCTTATAATATGCATATATATGTTGTCAGGATATATGATGTAAGGATACGTAACATAGAATCATAGTGATGAAGACCCTTTAAAAATAAGTCTCACAATTAAGTTGACATTGAAACTAAAATTAAATAAAGCTTTATTATCTATTTTCTTTTTCTTTTGTGAAAGGTTTTTTTATTTTTCTATCCATCACAATGGACAAATGTTATTGGATAAGCTAAAAAATAGCAATAATATCCAATCTCCGGTTACGAAACAGGTGAAATGTAGAGAATATACGTCTATCAGAGTGTTGAGAAAGTACTGTTTTTCTAAAAACCAGCTGAATAAGCTAAACACGTTTATTATAGAAATAACATAACTAATTATGGATAACTTCCCAAATAATTTGATGATTTGATTATTTTTGCATCTCACATCATGAATTTTTATGAAGCTTTACAATATTATTCCCAAAATTTACTTGGAAATTGGAATTAGTAATGTGCTCTTTTAGTCGTTACTAAGGAATTACATTTAATATTATTTCTAGTTGAGTAATGATAAAAAAAACATATAATTGATAGTATAGCTTAGAAGACATGTAACTCGGCATCCTGTTGATGGATCATGCCGCGGTTGACCCAGTTAACTTTCGTGTTTTGATCCTTTTAACCTAATATATATAATTTCGTATGATCTTTGGTTATATAACTTAACTCGTACTATTTTAGAGATATCTTTCTAAAGTAATCAAGGTTTGTACGTTTAATTAGCATATCTTTATTGCCTTTGTCTATTCAAGAGCGTTTACCAATTCTAGTATTTTTAATTATATTCTATCTTTATATTTCAAATATTATTAAATATATAATATTTTAATTATTAAACATGACCACTTTAGGTTATCGGGTTTTATCCGAAATTATATGTCAACCATTTTTTACCCAACTTGGGTTTCGTGTTAGGTTCAAGCTAACTCACATCGCTTATGTGGTTTATCTCATGTCAAATCTTTCGTCCGAGATCATTGTGCAAGTGAAGTGTTTCAAATTATTGATTTTCTTGATTGCTTGGATTCTTTGGATGTTGCAAACCAAATTAATATAGTGCAATAATTAAGCCGTGTAATTTCAAGAAACAGGGGTGTCTTTGTAGATGTGGATGAGGTGCGACCGTATAGGACACACGTTTTAAAAAGGGCCCAAATTTTTATATACATATATTCGGGCCGGCCCTGAAATTTCGAAGGCGTTGTACAATTTAGTAAAAGTAGGCCCTAAACTTATCAATAGCTCATTTTCCCGATTTAGTGAATTCTTCAATTGTTTGTTTTTTCATACGTTTCTCATATCCAGATTGATGTTTTTAAATCCAAGAGGCATACTATTTAAAGTATAGAAATTTAGAATCACAAAAGAATCAAAGTGATAGAAATTAGAAGTTTAAAAATCTAAAACATTAGATCATGAAAATTGAAAAACAAACCTTTTGGCTCTTGCAATTGATATCGGAACACTAATTTTTGATTTCTCCTCTGTTAAGGACAAACCTGTGAGAAAAATACAAAATGAAAATCAAACCTCATTAGTCATTAACGTAAACACAAACCTCAAATGTCAAAGTAAAATACAAATAAATTAACAGAGAGATGAATCGGTCAAGGAAAATCGGTAATCGTGGACATCTAGAATGACAAACCTCAAATGTGAGATGAAAATGATAATTGGTCTTGCAATGGGTGAATCTGGGCATGACATAACAAGTGTCTTGTCTCGCTGGTCGAAAAATACTAACACAAACACTCAAAATAAAAAGATGAATCAAATAGACAAACACAAACACTCGAATAGAGAAAGGAATCGCCAAGAAACCAATCAGTATTGAGAAAGGAGTCATCTTCTCTCTTCATTCCTGCTACCTGTTTTTGCCATTTCAATTTTCAAAATTTCAGACGTCACTTAATACATTCAGCCGCCTTGGACAATTGGAGACTTGGAAGTTGGAATGACGAGGGTCAGAAGTTTAATTGCCTGATAAGGGTAAGCTAAATCCGTTTTGGCTAAATACATTTGGGTTTGAAGCTTTGGGCCATAACCAAAGCATACATACAACATACTAAATAATTTTTGGGGCCTATTAAAAAGTGAGCCCTGATCATATGCACACTTAGAGCTTTAATGTGGCCGGCACTGCACATATTATATATGGATATAATATTATAATTTTTTCAAAACTCACTTAATAAGATAGAAATATTAGGAAACTTATATTTAAATAATTATTTTATAGGCCCCCAAAAAATAGATACGGACGATTAGATTTTGATGCAAATGAATTTTATATTGAATTGAAGCTGTTTGACATGTTTTTAACCGGTGAAACTATCAAATCTAATGATGTGTTTAAATATTGTAAACACGTCATTTGCTTTCGATCCTAATACAATTATTGCATACAGAGTGTTGACTATTCCAATAATGTTGACATGTGCATAAACAAGTTTTTCAAAACTTAAATTGTTGAAGTCTTACTTACTTTTTAAAATGTCACAAGAAAAACTTAATGAATTAAAAATGATATTTATTAAGAACAGTATTTTGGAGGTATTGGTTATGAAGAGTCGATTTAAAACTTTGCTTCAAATAATGATAAGATAAATTTTTGCTTATATAATTATGCAGGATAAAATATTTTATACTATAGGATAAAATATTTATACTATGGTTCACCAAATTTATGCTTCAAACTTTGATATAAAAAATATCGTAGTTTCACTAAATTTTTGCTTATATATGTATGTATAAAAATGGTATATTTATCATATTCGCACATGGTCTTAAAAAATCGCGGGACGCGGTTGTTGAAAAATTATACCTTGAGGTGTCTTGCTAGTTTATATATATATAGGGAAGGGTTCATGCGAGAAGTGTTTTTTTTGCGAGAAGTGCGAGAAGCAATTTCAACCATTGATTGGTTTTTAATCTTGTGGTTCACATTAATCATAATTAATATTTTTATTTAATTCAAAAGGGCAAATTAGTAACAAAAATATTTTCTCTCCCCTTTCCTTAATTAAATTATTTTCTCTCTCTAATTAATTTTTTCCAGATTTTTAGAATTTACTTTTTACTTTATTATTAATATGGTATTCAGTTATTCACTACTGAATACAACGTACAATTTACAAATTTTTTGCTATATATACAACATTCATTAGTAAACAATCGATGTTCATTCGTGAACTCATAACCAATTTTTTGCTATATTCACTAGTGAGTATGTTACATACATAATACCAATTTTTTTCTAAAGCCATCGATGTTCATTCGTGAATTCATAACCAATTAGAAAAAAATTTCAAAATAGAAACAACTTGGTTCACTAGTAAACATCATAAAAAATAAACATATTTGATATATATCTACTGCTTTAATATTCAAGCATGTCATTTATAAAATGTGTTCACTAGTAAACACTTATAAAAAACATAGAAAACTAAACAACTTTAAAAAAAAGATTTGTACACAGAAATACATCTTCCTCTAACCTTATAATCTTGAAAAGAAAAAATCCTAAAAATTACATAATGAACACCAGTAAGATAAGTCCACAAAAAAAATTGAAATTGCTGGATCAAAGAAACACATACAAATATAAACAAAAATATTGAACCTTAAAAAACTAAACATCATACTTATGTTCCCTAATGAACAAACAACTTTTAAAGATATACTTTATTTGCTCACTTGCATTTTGGAAATAAAAAGAAGAAGAAGAAACAGCAATGGTGTATGATATTTTCATATGTCTGAGATCTTGTTCATAAGGAAAAATCCATCTACAAGAAAGAAAAAAAAAACCTTTCAAAGTTGGTAATCATTTCTAAAATAAAAGAAAAACTTCCGGATCTGAGAAATGAAGGGCGGCGGTGGTTTTCGTACTTTGTTTTCTCAGATCTGAAATGGGGGTGGCGGCTGCAGGGAGATAAAGAGAAACGAACCTCGTGTAGATGGAGTTGTGGATATAACGTTGGAGACAACAATCGAGTTCGATAACTGGGTTCTCTCATGATGATCTATGGCCGAAAAGAGCTTCTGAGATGGGCGGCAATTGATGGTTGGGTGGCTGTCGGACGATGGCGGTGTAGGTTGGAAAGAGCGGCCGACGGCGGTGGTTGTTAGCAAGGGCTGCCGACGACGGTGAAGGTTAGCAGGGGCGGGGGCGTTGGGTGGCTTGCATACTAAAAAAGATGACTTGAACTAAGAGATGAGATTCATCATAACCATAACCATGATGTCGTTCCTGGTTCCTTTTCTTCAACAACTTGAGGAGGATGAGAGAAGTTATAAAATATGAAGAGTGAAGGAGAGATAGTCGGCTGACAAATAGGAAATGGGAGTGGTTATTTAGGTTTTGATTCAATTTGGTGTTAAAATTACCAACAAGTCCTTTTAGGTTTAATTTTTTTCTTCCCTTATTTTCACCATAATTACTAAAATGTCACACATCATCTTAACCATTAATTAGATAATCTAAGGGTTCAAAACACTTTTCGCACTTCTCGCAAAATTAGAGCTTCTTACATGAACCACCCTCTCTCTCTCTCTATATATATATATATACACACTATTAGACAAAGTCGTTGAATTTTTAATCGATCCCTCTCTTAATGAAAGTACAACCCTGTATTACAAACCGATGGGTTAAATCGTTACTAATTATAGTAATAAGCGTTCTTTTAATGAATAAGTTTCTTGAAATTAATTCAACTTTCATTATTTATTTATCTTAAAAACAATAAAACTTTTTATGTCATTTGTATATTATATCTATATAATAATTACCGTTTTGTAATAAAATTATACCCTCCTATAATATAATCCTAGGTCCGCCTTGCTTTATCAAGCAAGTTTATTTACTTAAATGAAACTTATGAATATGTTACAAAACATTTAGCAAAGCAATTCCTAGCGAGGGCGCATGCTTTATTTCACAGAATATTAACCAAGTTTAAAAATTGTTCCACAAGGATCATCCATGGGAAATTTCACAATGTGAAATAAAGGAGGGAATGACATTGATGAAACAATTTTTAAACTTAGTTACTATTCTATAAATTTTCCTCTATTTCTGCAATATTATAAGTATGTTTGATAAAATAGCTGTCACCTGCTTAGGTGAAGGTAGAAAAAAAAGCTTTATTTGTATAAAAATGTTTAACATAATCACACAAAAGGACAATAATAAAGAACTTAAGCACTATGGAATATTAACTAAACGATTTTATAAGGGATATTTACGTAATTTTACACACAAAGATTTGAATTACAGATGGATACACCCGGAATTTGATACATTTGTCAAATCATTCACATGTCCTATTGATAAAAAAAAACGTATAAAGTTTAAAGCCGTGCAAGAAGCGGCAAGGAAGAACGTAGAACGTTGTTTTAGTGTTTGAAAACAACGTTGACACATAATACGAAACCCGGTAAGATCGTGGCACCCGGATAAAATATGAAGAGTATCGCTTGTATCATATTACACAATATGATATTGGAAGATGAAGGTAACGTGATTTGTCGTTCCGATGAAAACTCTAATCAAGTCGATGCAGAGGATGAGGTTGAGATTAGTGACAGCTATTTATTTTTTGTTTTTAGGAAAAGTGTTTTAGTTAACAATTTTTTTAGTTTTTCAGTTTCATAAAATGATTTTTGGAAAGTCGGGTGAGTTTATTGGAAGTGAATGCAATCTTAACAATCTTGTAAAAAAATAATAGTTAGAGTTAGGTTTTATCTTTAATAAAATTAATAGTTGATCAAAATTCTAGAGGTGGCAATTATTACCATGATATCAATTCAATATCAAAATAAACGTGTTTGGATTAACACATTTAATAAACTGGTCGTGTTTATTAACGTGTATATATGTATTTGTATTTTGTGTTGTAATTTATGTTAGCCCGTTAGTTTTGGTTTGTTAGGCCCAAGTCCTTGTTTGTAATCTTTATATTTCTCTGATTAATGATTATTCAAATCATTAAAAAATAATTCTTCTGTCAGTGCTTAGGTTGACAAGTGTTACCCGTAATATAATCAGGTCATGTTCAAAGCATACATAAATTCCGTGAGTCTACCCGCTAACCAGTTTACTTGTTATATTGATTATGAGATGTGATATATCATCTTACTTATAAGATTAATACAAGTGTTAACTAGATCAATAGTGGGATGAGGAAAGAGAATTAGTGAACTCTACATGTTATCTTGTGATGAATAAAAAATAAAATAAAAGGATATATCATTTTGCTTTGATTCGGACTTTTTTCCATATGCAAAGTTGCTATATATCCAATCAAACCGTCATTCTCTAGTCGACCCGTTTGACAAGTAAAAACATATCCATCACTATGTTATGGTCACCCTATCATTTTTGTAGTACAACTCGTCCTTTACTTTTTACATGTAAAGTGATTTGTACACTACTTAATACATTATCACAAAGTTATAGCTTAACAATAATACCTTTCCATATCAATAAAAAACAAAAAGAATGAAAGTGATAGAATTTTAATTGTCAAAAATATTGGTGACATATGTCAAATTTAAGCACTCGTAGATTAATTAAGTAACTAGATTAAGAGGATTAGTATATAAAATCCCATCCTACACACACACAATATACATATATATATATATATGAATTAATGAAAGTTTTGAGGATCTATACGCATTAATTAGTTGTGAGCTATAAATAATTTGAATTAAGTTACTTCTAGAGTTATAACTTATCACTTAGTTAATTTATAAGGACCAAATTTAAGTGTGTAAAAAACTCTTTCACAATATAAAGGACCGAGGAGTGATTTTTATAATAACTAAGTCTTGTATAAGCGGAGAAAAAAAAGTTGAACTTAACACTTTTTATGTTATGGGCCGGCTATTATATAATATATGACAACTGTTGGGTTAGACTTAGGACTGGCAATGGGGCGAGTTTGAAGCAGGGCAAACAATTCCGGTCCCCGAACCTGATAAGAAAATTTTGCTCCGTCCCCGCCCCGTTTCCCGTCGGGCAGCTTATCGGGGTGCCACATTGGGGCTACAGCTTACTCTGATCCTCGCCACGTTCCCCATTTTTTACCCGAAATTTGTACATCCATTCATAAAAATACAAAATGCAAACACGAAAATACAGCTGAAAAATGAAGATTTCGGTTGTAAAATTGTCCATAAAATACAATACAAATTATGTATGTATATATATACATATTAAATAATAAAACTATAAATAAAATATATAAAAGTATAAATTTAATATAAAATCGGGTCGGGGAAGGTATCCCCAGTCACTACCCCGAAACACAAAAAAACCCCGTTAATGCCCTGTTCCCCGATAACGTTTGCCTCGCCCCGCCCCTTTAATTCGGGTTTCGGATTTTACCGTCGGGTTCGAGTTTTTTTGCCATCCCTAGTTAGACTAGTATCATATTTTAAGTTAGAGGCCAAGCTAAAATAGATAGATCAAGATCTTTATAGTTGTACATGAAATTACTGTTCAACCGAAGTATGAAAATAATACCTATTAATTAGATCACAAAGAAATTGAAAACCTTTTAATCA